>JAHBCN010008149.1:0-39982 GCA_019359885.1 Listronotus oregonensis
TTTATAAAAGATTCTATGCAACTAAAGTTAGAAATTTGTTTTATTTTACTAAGAAAAAAGTTTCATTTTGTTAAGCATAAAATCTTGATAGGTTAAAAGTCATAATTATCAAAAGAAATGATGTTCCACTAAAAGTGATTAAAGTTGATAAAAGATGAAATTAAGATTCTTTAAGTTATTTATAAAGGTTATATGTAACTAAAGTTAGGAATTTGCATTTTAATTTACTAAGAAAAAAGCTTCATTTTGTTAAGCATAAAATCTTGAAGTAGAATGTATATTTTTATTCGAAATTTATACTGGGTTCAAATTTTCTTACCGAATATCCCGACTCTAAATTACTACCAGAAATTTTCTTCGGTCACGAATATTTTAAGAAATTTTCAAATTTCAAAATATTCGTGACCTCAATTTCCGGTAATAATTTATGCACTAGGGATATTATAAGTGAAAAGATTTTTCTGGCCTATTTCTCTTATTTATCAAAAACATGTAAACCCAATACATAATGGTCTAGATACTCTATGCTAAAATGTATCATTAAGTTACGAAAGAACATAGATTGCAAGCAAGTGACGGCCTACCTTTAACAACAAAGTGTTGGTTTTAGACCCAAAAAGGCTAAAGTCTTTTTAAAAGAAGAAATATCGAAATTCATGGATGAAGAGCCAGATGATACTTATTTACATACAGGGTGACAATTTAAAAACTTGAAATGGCGATATTTTAGGAATGAAAAAATGAATCAAAAAACCCTTAAAACAGTTTCTATAAAACTAAGGGGGAACAAAAACAAGCATATTATCCCACCCTTATCAGCAGCCCCTTGGACAGGGTGAGATAGACCTAGAATCTTAAATAGAAAGGGGAGTCGAGTGATACAACATTTTAAAGCTCTTGGAAAATGCTTTCCAATGATACCATAGAAAGCTACATTTCAGAAAATTCTTCTCTGTTTATCAAGGAAAACAATAAATAAAACAAAATTTTGAAATTGTTTATTATTATTTAATTAAATGTTCAAAATGATTTCCGTTGTTTTGAAGACAATAATAAAGCCTATTTTCAAACTCTTCACGTACATTTACAAATGTTACTCTGGATATAGCACGGCTTCCTGAAATATTCTATTCTGGAGTTGCTCTACTGACTCAGGTTGCGTTTTATAAACCACAGATTTTAGGTGACCCCACAAAAAGAAGTCAAGAGGTGTTAGGTCCGGGGATCTAGGTCGCCATTCAACAGGACCTCATCTTCCAATCCACTGGTTAGGATAATGATCATCCAACCATTGCCTAACGGGAACTACATAAGAGGAGGTGCTCCATCGTGTTGGAAATGTAGTAAGCGTTCTAATAAAGATAAATTTCCGTGTATGTCCCTCTGATTTTCTAATTCTCGCACTATTAGTGGTTCGATAGACCTCTGTAGCATTTCAGCATACATGTCCCCATTTAAATTTCCTGGTATAAATATTGGGCCGATAATACCGTCTCCCAATATACCAGCCCAAACATTAATTTTCTGGAGGTACTGGGTATGCCCTTCTCTAAATACATGTGGGTTCTCGTTATCCCAGTAACGACAGTTTAGCTTATTAACATGCCCATTTAAATAAAGGTACACTCATCACTGAAGCAAATATTTTTAACTAGTTGAGGTTCTGCCATAATTCTATCTGTCATTATTTCACAAAACTGGATTCTTCTGTCCGGGTCGTCGTCACTAAGTTCTTGCGTATCTGCAGTTTATAGGGATAAAACTTGTGAAATTTAAGTACCTTTCTTATTGATTCATGAGATAATCCAGTTGCTACATCCGTTTGACGAGTTGATAGCATTGAATTCATTGCAAACTGACCCAGAATTTCAATTTGCCCTGCTTCGTTGACTAGTCTCGGTTGATTTCTCTTTTTATTCGCGACAGAACCAGTTTCTTCAAATTTGGCTACTAATTGGCGAACATACTCCGGGCTTACATTTTGGCCTGGATGCCTTTCGTTAAAACGTTGAGTTGTCCTTAAGAAACATTTATCCTGGGAACCATAAATAAAAATAATGTCTACACGTTTAGTTGTGCTGTACACCATTGTTAAAGATAAGAAGTGCCTTCTTTTCGTTTAAACTGAACCGAAAGTCAACTGTTTTTAAAATAATACTACTAGTACAAGTTACTTTTAAAGTAAATTTTGTGATAATAAAATGCAATTTATAAACAACCCCTTTTTTCGGCAAAAAATCATAGCAACTAAACCAATTCAAAATACCTGTGGGCTTCACATGTTTGGAATTCTTAAGAGACATGCCAGTATATCAGTAGTAATCATTGTGTATAATTTAATTAAATAATAATAAACAATTTCAAAATTTTGCTTTATTTATTGTTTTCCTTGATAAACAGAGAAGAATTTTCTGAAATGTAGCTTTCTATGGTATCATTGAAAGCATTTTCCAAAGCTTCAAAATGATGTATCACTCGACCCCCTTTCTATTTAAGATTCTAGGAGTCTATCTCACCCTGTCCAAGGGGTTGCTGATGAGGGTATGATAATATGCTTGTTTTTGTTCCCCTAAGTTTTATAGAAACTGTTTTAAGGGTTTTTGATTCATTTTCGTTCCTAAAATATCGCCATTTCAAGTTTTAAATTGTCACCCTGTAAAAAGTGGCTAAGATTTTTGGCTTAGCCGGCGCTTATTGTAAAGAGGAGTTAACAAAAATATGCTTGGACCATATTGAAGTGCAAGGAAATTTAGTATTGATAACATTCAGACTCAAAAAAATCACAGCTCTAGAAGCTTTGTAATTTTGGAGACGCCGAAAATGGAAATTTTTTGAATCTATATGAAAGTATGCCAGTTTAAGAAAGCCGACAACACCACATAGGCGATTATTTGTGAACTATAAACACGGAGTGTGTACTGTACAATGTATCGGCTTTAATACCTTCGGAAAAAATGCCATGGGAAATAGCGGCCTATCTCAAACTTCCTAAGCCGGAATTGTATACTGAGCATAGCTTTCGCCGGTACTCTGCAACATTTTTCGCAAACTCCGAAGAACAAATATCCAACATTAAACGTATTGAGGCTGCAAATCTACATCAGTTGCTGAAGGATACCTCGAGAATTCAACAAATTTCAGAAAGGATATTTCAAACAAAATACTTAATTTTACCGAAACACCTTCCACTATCCAGAAACAACAGTCAATGCCATCTTCCAATGTGCTAAACCTCTCGGTTCAAGAAACTATTTCCATAGTTGCAAAATATTGGCTCATTAAGAACCCAACGCCGCCGCCGTCAACGTTTTCTACAGAAAAGCAACTCGCGTCAGCAATGAATTTGCAAAACGCGACCAATTGCGCTTTTACTATAACTGTTAATAATAATAATTAATGTATAAATTCCTTCGTTAATAAATAATATTTTTATGTTTTACCTATCTATTATTGATCTAAAATACCTTAGAAACGGAATATGTTATGATAGCAATAATACCTGCTATCACACCTAGGGCATTATAAGCGGGCATTATGATAATGCACGCTTATAATGCCTAATCGCTAATATGGAAATTTTATTGCTTATCCAATTTTATTTCTCTCACAATAAAGATCAAGTTTATACAAAAAATATTTTTTTCTTTAAAAAATACTAAAAATTAAACTTTATTTCCAAAATAAAAATTACAATTTTGAAATGTCCCGGAAAATGTAGCTGATCCCACTATAGAATGGTCGGTGTTTTTTGTGATGGTAGCAGCGGTGGTAGCACTAACGCTATTTTGTATAGAAGAACAATCCATTAAAGAATTTTCAATAGTCGATACGGAATTAACCTCGGAATTAACTAAATTTGCAATCATTTTGGCTACTTTGTTTTTGGATGAAATACTTTCTTCTATATATCCTTCAGCTACTGAAGAGCTTTTCCATTTCCCATGTTGTTTTAGCGTTTCAAACGAAGCACCTGCCTCAACAAGTAAAGTTGACAATGTGCGACGCAAACAGTGGCCGGTGTAAGCTTCTGCATTATCAGTTTTAAAAATTTTCGATCAATGTTGGGACGCTTCCATGGTATTTTTTCCAATGGGTTGTACTGTACATCGACCCTTTCTATAGGTAAGAAAGAATCTTCGCTCCTTTATTCCAGCTGGTCTTAATGTTGTGTACTTTTTTATTAAATTTAAAGCGCCTAAATCTTCTTCAATGATAGTAAAACTTTTTGAAGTTGAAGTTTTAGTTTCTGGTACCTTTATAACCAAGACTGTTCTTCTATCTTCAATGTCATCAATGGTCATTTTGACCAACTCATCTCGTCTTAAACCTCCAAAAACACCCATTACCAATATGACTTTGTGTACCAAGTAGATATCATCAGGAGCCTTCTTAATAAATTTTAATATTTGTTCTCCTTCCAAAACTTTAGACTTCTTCGGACGTATCCTTCGACTTAACTTTTAAAAAAGATATGAGACGATGGTATTGCGAAATGTCTATATTTTCATAGACCATCAACGTAGACCTTAGGGTGGAATACTTGTCCAGAGAGGTTCGGACTGTATTTTTCCGACTAAAAATAATAAAGTTTGTTAAACATATGTATTAAAATAAAATCAATAACTATTGAACTGACTTTGCCGATACTCGGTGGAATTCCATTATAATTTTAACGGAAAATGAAAATACACTTTGTATTAAAATTCCACTATATTTGAAACTTATGAGAAAATATTTATTTCTTATGCGACTAGTTTCGCTAACACGGTAGCTTTTTCAAGACTAACTAAAATTTCAGATATTTCTTCAAAGACTAGGTATACATATTATGGTTTATCAGTTCTTGGTAATAGGTAAATACAATAACATTTTTATATGGGGTATGGTCTAATTATAGGTAATAAAGATTTTACAGTTATTAAAATTAAATAATTGAAGTGTTATAATACATTTAAATTTAACAATGGGAATTATTTAGGTCTAATTGACAATTTAATAGAGTATCGGTATTTTTAAGTTTGTTTATTTCAAGTGATTCCAGTAGATTCAATTTACGGCCTTTGTTTTCTGTATGAAGTATTTTGAAATTTTGATCAAAATTATGATTTTGTTCTATTATGATTAGCGTAGTGGGAATCGGTTTTTCTTTTAGTATAACTTGTGTAATGTTCTTTTATTCTTTTGGAAAAACTTCTACCTGACTGGCCTATATAAGTTTTGGACAATCTTTACACGTTAATTGGTAAACTCCCGATTTGTGGGACTGATATTAATCTATGTATCATACTGTGAAAAGCTGCAAACAATACAAATTTGCAGCTTTTCACAGTATGATACATAATTAATATCAGTCCCTAAACGAAATTAATTTTCAGAAAGAACTTAATATAATTAAACAAATTGCTCTTAATAATGGTTACACCTCACAGATAATAACAAAAATCCTAAACAAAAACTGTATAAAAAAGCTATTAACCTAATTTACCCAGTACCTAAAGAAACAAAAAACAACTTTAAACTTATAACATATATTGGACAAGTAAGCGAAAATATTGCCAAATTCCTTAGAAAATTAAATATTAATGTAGCATTCAAAACTATAAATTCCACTAGTAAATTAATAAAAAACAATAAATCTAAATTAGATATCAATCACAAATCGGGAGTTTACCAATTAACGTGTAAAGATTGTCCAAAAACTTATATAGGCCAGTCAGGTAGAAGTTTTTCCAAAGAATAAAAGAACATTACACAAGTTATACTAAAAAAAACCGATTCCCACTACGCTAATCATTTAATAGAACAAAATCATAATTTTGATCAAAATTTCAAAATACTTCATACAGAAAAACAAAGGCCGTAAATTGAATCTACTGGAATCACTTGAAATAAACAAACTTAAAAATACCGATACTCTATTAAATTGTCAATTAGACCTAAATAATTCCCCATTGTTAAATTTAAATGTATTATAACACTTCAATTATTTAATTTTAATAACTGTAAATCTTTATTACCTATAATTAGACCATACCCCATATAAAAATGTTATTGTATTTACCTATTACCAAGAACTGATAAACCATATATGTATACCTAGTCTTTGAAGAAATATCTGAAATTTTAGTTAGTCTTGAAAAAGCTACCGTGTTAGCGAAACTAGTCGCATAAGAAATAAATATTTTCTCATAAGTTTCAAATATAGTGGAATTTTAATACAAAGTGTATTTTCATTTTCCGTTAAAATCAATAACTTACCAGTTCTTGGAAATATGCCATTAAAACGTTTTCGTTATTTGAAGAATTGCGTTCCATTTTCCAAATACCAAATATGCCATACTCGCGATCATACTGTTGCCTTGATTTAACTGGCAAAAGATTTTCGGTCGCTTTTATGGCCTTTTCTCTTATATTTTGTGGAATTTCTTCCATTTTGAGCAAATCGTTAAATAAAAAATGCCAACTGACTAACTGACAGAAACATCAAAGTCAAACTTAACACCAGTCATTATCTACTTACGTATACAGGTACAGGTGCAACTTATTTTTTATATTGCGAATAAATAATGTAATTAGTCATTGAAAAACTCTTTTTTGGGTAAAACCTAAAGCATTGTATGCACCACGGGCTTTACTGGACTATAATGCCCATCAGGTCGAAATATTTCGACCTTCAGGGCATTATAGTCCCAGTAACGCCCTTGATACATAAATAGCTATAATCATAAATCTTTAATACAATGTTGATTTTTCCTCTCGCTTGTAGAAACAATATTGTGCCTTGCGGAAAGTAACTTTGCCGCTCTTGGCTGCTCACCCAAAACCCGCTGCGCGTCGTTCGTGTAAGGACAGCCTCGTGCGAAAAAGTATCACTTTCCACACTTGTTAAAAAAATAACTATTTGTTTATTATCCGAAATGACAGACAGATATGTCATTCCCTTTAGATGCTCAATTCGATTGTTGTTGATCGAGTCAGTTTACAAAACGTGTTATTAAATAATACAACCTAATAGAAAAAGATAAACTGACATCAAAGTGCCGTACAATACCTAATTTAATATATTTTTTTATCAAACGAATACAGCAACTGTCCACATCAACCTTGAATAACCCAATGTTGCCGGGCAATAGGATCTTAGAACTGTCACATCAATAAATGTTTTAAAAAACCAATATTTTTGAATAGTTTTATTACATTTTTAAGATAATTTACTGATTGTGATTCCATAGTTTCAGAAATCCCAATGGTAAAAGTCGTACCTTTAAAACACGCGGTATAAAATGGACTTACCTTCCACATAATAAGGATGCTCTGCCATAAAACACTGAAAACATCTCACGGAAAATACACTTGTAATCGAGTTGAAAAATACAACACACCACAAAAAAGAAAACTGTAAATATTTGTTACACATTTCGCGACTAGAAATTAAAAAAAAATGGAGCTTCCAACGAAATTTATTTTAGAAATATTTTCAGGTCATCGTTCACGTATTCAACATTTATTACTGATATTACTACCACAACTAAATATGAAACAAATTGTGTATTATTATTATTTGTTCATTGGTATTTCTGCATTAGTCAATATTAATTTTGTCCTGTCGAAATTCTTGGAATTGTAATTATTATAACATTGAGTGACGACACAAAAACATTAGTCATCTCATCGTATTATGTAAAGTTGCTGAACTACTTGTCGATGAGTTTACACAGAAACAACGTTAATTGTTTTTAATATTAGGTGTAAACACTTATGGTATTGAAAGTAAAAAATATTGATTAAAACCCTGACCTGGCTAATTGAAAACCTACCATCTTTTTATAGTCCAACCAATATAGCAAAAAAAGGTTATTTTTGTAATTAATGTTAATAAATATCTGATTGGGCCATGACTTCCAGAATAACCTGTAGATTACTAAAATCAAAAATCCAACCAATTTTTTTCGGGTAATTTTTTTGAAACAATAATTATTTAAAAAAAGTGCATTTCCGTTAATTTTCAGTATTAACAGCTGATTTTTTAAGAAATGATAGACAATAAAATATACTTTTTCTACTACTGTACATATAAATAAGAAAACTTTGTGGTCCTAGCAACGCGAATTATAACGTCGTGTTACCTGGTTGCTAAGCGTTGCTAGCTACGAAAGTAATATTTTCAGCGCCTGGACAAAAAAGTAAGAGTAAAAAAAAGAAAATATGCTTGTGGGAAATATTAGGATTTATTTATAAAAAGTAACTAATTTATGACAAAATATTTTAAAAAACTAGGTTAGGTATTAACATTAAAAGTAATTATTGTGCAATTTGAGCAATTAGCAAAAGAAATTGGAGGAATAATACTTGAATTAACAGTTTAAATTTGTTGTTGGGGTATCGTTATCACCTTTAACTACGTTAATATTCATATTTTTCACTGTTACTTCATTAGAGGAAATATTGGTAGGAATTTCGTGTAAAATCTTCTTTGAAATTTCCACCTTATTACCATAGGATTCAGCAATATATCCCTCCGCAACAGAAGAAGACTTCCAACCTCCATGCCTCTTTAAGTCCAAAATATCGACATCCGAAGCTTTGGCAAGGAACGTAGTTGACGTTCTTTTAAAAGAATGGCCAGTGTATCTACTGATGTCTTCAAGCTTCAAAAACTTCGCAATTTCTTTAGGTACATTTGAAATAGTGTGCTTTCCAATTACTTGATTAACACATTAACTTCTTTCATAACGATACAATAAACGCTCATCTAGAGCATTCCTTGGTCTCAGCTTAATATATTCCTGTAGAAATCTGACATAAGGAACTGAGCCTTCATCGTTGGTTACTACAAAGTTTCTTTTAACTTTAATTTTAGACTCCTCTATTTTTACTACAGCCACGTCATTTCTTATTTCTACATCACTTAGCTTCATTCTGTATATTTCGTCTGTCCGGCATGCCCCAGCCACTCCCATAATGGCTATTACTTTCATTGCTAAGTAACTTTGATCAGGCGCGTTAAGTAAAAACTTTATGATTTTTTTTTTTAAAAATTTTTGACTTTTTTGCCTCAAAACCATCATTTTTCCTTTTAATAAAAGCAACTAGTTTCTTGAACTCCGAAATATCTTGAGTTTTGTTTACGAAAATTGTTAACTTGAGCATGGAATATACAGACCAGAGGGTTGGTGGTGATAAAGAATCGGATTTTTCTTGAAAATACGCCAACATCACATTCTCGTCAATCCGCCCCACATTTTTTGTAGCAAGCCATTCAGAAAACGATTTATATGTTTGATGGTACCTCTCTTTGTCTGGCAGAAGTGAGGCACACGCAAGGTCAGCTGCCTTTTGGATGCCATTTTCATATTCATTTAATATTTTAAAATGGGAATGGATTTATACTAAATTAACAATAATTCAAAATCTGACAAGTGCTGATGACAGACGACGTCAACAATAAATGTGTTGCTATGGATTAATTTTTAACAGGTAAAATTTCAAAATCTCTGATATTTCTATTAAAACATGATGTTAATGTTAATAATTATCGATACATAGAACAGTAGCAGAAAAAATATAATACATTACACGATGCGAAAGGCCTTTCAAGTGTTCTTATATCCTGAAAATCTAAGACAAATAGATTTATAAATGCTAAAATCCGCTTTTTTAAATTTCCTCACTGTATAGATAATAGTGATCAGGACCTAATAAGAAGGAAAATATATTGTCTTTATGAAAGCGGAGTTATTCCTACCTTGGATAAACTAAAAAAGAAGCTAGACGAAGACGAAACCAATATAAATATTAGTCGCGCCACCCTCCATAGAGTTGTTTGTAAAATGGAATTTAAATACCGCAAAATAGACAAAAGACAAGTAGTAATGGAATCGCACAGATAACGCACATGGAGATTTAATTACCTTCAAGAAATTAAAAGAAAAAGGTTAGAAAACAGATTCATAATTTACCTTGATGAAACATGGTTCGATACATACGACACATTATCCAAGGGAGGGGTTGATTCTTGTCAAAACTCAGTCAGACGAAAGCACCTTTAAATAAAGGAAAACGCATTACCACAATACACGCTGGTTCAGAAGACGGATTTGTCCCAAACTGCTTGCTGTTGTCTGCAACGAATTTAAGGATTCTAGCTTGGATTATCATGAGGACATAAGTGCAGAACTTTTTAAAAACTGGTTTAAAAATTATCTTTTAAAAAATGTTCTAAAGAACAGTGTTATTGTCATGGATAACGCAAGCTACCACAGCCGTCTGCTTAACAAAGCACCCGCTTTTTTTTTTATCTTGGGACAGTCCACGAAGGCTGATGCCTAGGTACTAACGTATCGTGGGTGTCTTCAGTGTGGTGAGAGGGAGTTTGTTCACACGGGACTTAAATTTTGGAGATTGGGAGGAGAAGGAAAAACTTCTGCGGGCAGCGGGTTTCCCAAAGTCTTGACACTCTAGGGATGAAGTAACGAGAAAGCGGGAAGTTCGGGGCCTCTCTAACTGAACTGTAAAAGGGTGCATAAAAGTTGCACTACGTGTTGCTCTGTTGGGAGCTGCCAGAGAAGGAGTTATACTGGCCAACTCCTCTGAGCAGAAGCCGTGAAAATACCTATAGAAGAGCGACAGATCCCCACAGCTCGACAGTGGGCAAGAAGAAGAAGCCTTTCTGTGAGCGTTGGATCATTAATAAGACGAACGGCTCTTCTTTAAATGGAGTCCAGAATGCTAAGTGTTGTAGGGGACGCCATTCCTCAGACATGAGAACAATATTCTAAAGGGGTCTGATTTGGGATACATACAGAGTGTACAGATTGGAAGAAGAGAAATATTTTCTGGCTCGGAACAGAAATCCAATCTTTTTTGAAGCTGCCGAAGCTATGGATAAAATGTGTTTGTGCCAGTCGAGGTTCTTCTCAAAAGTAACGCCGACAAGATTAAACAACTCTTTGTTCTGCAGAACTTGGGCGCTCATATGTAAAGGGGTGAGCATTTGCAGACTTTTTTCGCGACAGCGAACATGACTGTGTTTTCGAGGCATTAAACTAAACAAGATTTTTGTCGCCCCAATCCAAGATAAGTTTGAGGTCTTGTGAAAGAGATATCTGCATTGACCTGCGCTTGTTTTCGAAATCAGGATTACACGGTGGCTTAAGAAATTGAATACTAGGTGGAGGGTACTATCGTCCGCAAAACTATGAATGGGATTGATTGTGGGAAGAAGATCGTTAATGTGTAAAAGAAATAGCGTGGGTGCCAGCACTGAGCCCTGGGGTACCCCAGCATTAATTTGGTAGAAGCTGGAGGAATGACCATCTGCACTAACTGATATACGTCGATTAGAGAGGAAACTGGAAAGCCAAGAGCAAAGCTTAGGTAGAAGACCGTAAGAAGGAAGTTTGTTAAGAAGCCCATCATGCCAGACTTGATCGAAAGCTTTGGATATGTCAAGAGCAACGATCTGGGATTCTCCAAGAAACTCAAGGGACTTGTTCCAGTTGTCTGAAACAAAGGAAAGAAGATCAGCTGTGGATCTACTGTGACGGAATCCATATTGTCTATCATGTAAGATCTGATGTTTTTCCAGATACTTTAAGATTTGGGAATTAATGAATTTTTCCATTACTTTGCAAACAAACATAAAGTTCAAAAACTGAAATCCAGGAATATTTGTTAGAAAATGATATTTATTTTGAATTCAGTTACAAAAAAGCGCAACTTTTGGAAGTCCTAAATTTATATGCAATTAAAAAAAATATGTATGTGATAATTTGGCTGAACAGGCTGGACATACTGTCTTACGTCTTCCTCCGTATCACTGTATGTTTAACCCCATAAAGCATTTGTGGAACCAAGTAAAATCAGAGCAGAAAATGTTACACCTACTTTAAGTCCCATTGTTATAAATTTGATAAAAAAATGTAATTACTTACAAACCAATTGAGAGCTGGAAAAATTCAGTACAGCACATTATAAAAATTGAGGACTCTTACATTTCTATACAAAACAACATAAATCCTATTGTAATTAATATCAATATTGACTCTGATTTATGTATAGATAATATAGTAATCAATTTATTAAAACTTTGCATATATTTAATTTCTCAATTTAATTTTAGGATTACAGTGAAACCTCTCCTTGCGGACACCTCTATTAAGCGGACACCTCCTTTATACGGACAACTTCTCTGGAACCAAACTGTTGCCTAATTTTTTCCATGTAAAACTAACTCCCATAACCGGACGCTCTAATAACCGGACACGGACAATTTTTTTTGGTTAAAAAGAAAATTGATACCTCCTTAACCGGACACGAACCTCTAACAACAGGACTGTATGTAGTAAAATACATAATTTTTGCATATCTATTGGCATGTTGGCGACACTGTACTATAAACCGGCCAGGGAATTACCTTTTCTCCGGGGAATTACCGTTTCGATCCGTGCAATGAGTGGGATTTCTCTCATATGTATTTAGTTCTTGATCTCTGGTTCTTGTTTCATTTTGATTGTGAAAATAGTGTATGATCAGATGATCAAATGGCGCCTAGTAAAAAACTTCTTAGTTTGCGTGAAAAAATGGAAGTTGTTAATACGGCGGAAAATGAATGTTTATCAGTACGGAAGCTCGCCGAAAAATTTAATATCGGAAAAACTCAAGCCGCGGAAATCGTTAAGAATAAAAACAACTTTTCGCCTGCAGTGGAAAGTCGGAAGCAATATCGGCCAAAAAAAGGATTTTTGAGACCCGATGGACTTCGAATTAACAAAGCGTGTTTCAATTGGTTTTCTCGTGCTCGTAGCCAAAATATTCCAATATCAGGCACTATAGTGAAGGCTAAAGCTAAAGAAATAGCAGAAAATTGATGATTAGGCAAAAACGAAAAATTTTATTATTTTTGGATAACGCAGCACCCCATCCTCGTGAGGTAAATCTACAAAATATAAAAGTTATCTTTACCTCCCAATACCACCTCAATGTGTCAACCCTTAGACCAGGGTATCATACAAAATTTCAAATTCTATTATCGTGGGTTAATATTAAAAGCACATTTTAACAAAAATGGATGAATTAAAATCAGTTTCAGAATTAGCGAAGTCCATAAATATTTTAGAAACACTTTATTACATTAAAACTTCCTGGGATAAAGTATCATCAGCAACCATACAGAATTGTTTTAAAAAGGCTGGTTTTCCCAAAAAATTACAGTGATTCTACATTATTCGAATGGGATCCCGAAGACTATCTTCCTTTATCTACAATAGTTCAAACGGAAAGGTGTGCCAGAGAAATGAACATAACACAAGAAAACCTTAAGAGTTATGTTGAAATCGACGATACTGCAGCAACAGAAGAAATAAGTTCAAACATTGACGACGCCATTGATAATGTGACTGACCATGATCCTGCAATAGAAGAGGAAGAAGTCAGCGATGTCGAGCTTCACGCAGTTGAAAGCACCAACACAATTACTACATATAGTGAGGCTATAAAAGTAATTAAAGACTTAAAAACTTTTGTAAAAGACGACTACATTGCATTTCAACACCTCAAAAATTTAGAAGACCATTTTCAATCAGGTCTCTTAAAGCAAAGAATTCAAAATATGCGTCAACAGAGTATTTTAGATTTTATAAATAAATAACTAGCTTTGACACATAATATGTCCTATTTTATTTGCTGATACTTATTCTAATAAATATCTATGTATTTATGTGTTCAAATTTTTGTAGTTCTTTTTTCACACTCTTTTAAGCGGACACCTCCACTAAGCGGACAAAAACAGCGGAACCGTGAGTGTCCGCTTATGAGAGTTTTCACTGTATACCTACCCAAATAAACAATAAATTATACATCTTTATATTATTAGAGTCCGTCCCTAATGGTCTGTCCTTTAATACCCACTGATCCACAGTTTTATTGTTGTCGGCAGGTATAACCCATAAATGAAGGCAAAAGCTAACACGGTATACTTTGAGACAAACTATACAAGGAGTGTAGTTATTTTAAGGCGCTTACTTTTGCAACAGAAATGTGCTTAACATTTTAGAGAATTAGCTATTATTAAGTGAAAAACAATTCGAGGCATCCGACGCGAGCGGTATCCGATGCATCGAAAATAGACGTAATAAATTCTGGATTTGTACTATTTTTTTGGCGATTTAGTCGGCGGCCGAGGAGGAAAGAAATTTCGAAAATTCTCATTTGTACTTCTTTAATTGCCGGGAGTAAGTGATACTCTTGTCTTGTTTTAAGTAACTAAACGACATTATGTATTTAAAATTAGAGAAGAATTTGAAAATAAATCTATCAACAATTCGTTCTATAATTTACTGGTTTTTCGCGATGGATTTTTGAGCTGGAGGTCAATTTTCCAGTCCTAAAATGCAATTTGAACCAAGGAAGTTTAAAGGTGTATGGAAGCCCAACACTGTAGAACAAAATTGTCCAGGCGTGCAGGGCAGCGGGAATAGGGGGGTTGGCCCCGCGGAATTTGCGCAATAAATAGTAGGTTAGGGCCGGATTTCCATAATTCTTTGTTACTATCTATAAAATTGACATCATCAAATGTCACATTACAACATTCACTGTTTTTTTTTTTTTTTTGCACAAAATTGTTGGTTATTAAAGGATACTACTATAGAATATTAAAAATTATTGTGTAATATTGGATATTATATCATCTGATATAATATGGAAGAATAATGGCGCCACTTTACAGCCTTCTATTTAAATGGTCGATATTTTTGTGAGTTTTGTATTTTTACCAAAAAACTTTGTAAATAAATAAAAACACGATTTTTTAAAATAAATTTCAAATATTGTATGATAGTTTCATGTACTTATCACCAATTTTGTGATAAAGAGGCAAGATAGTGTAAATGAGTTTAATCTAATCCTGAGATTGGGGTTGCACATTAAAAAGTGAAAATTTTTATAACTGCTTTTTAGGCATATACTTTTCACTAATAACAAACATTCATAAGACAGAATAACAGTGGTTAAAAATGTTTAGTAACCTTTGGTACCTGAGTATCCATTGTAAGTATCCGTTAAATATTATGTGTGTACAGTATGTCGAGCTTAAAAAGTTGATACTGCAAGATTAAGAAACCAAAAATCTAATTTATTTTTAAACAAATGGTATTGTCTCGAAAGTTGCCTCCTCTCCGATTTTGATCAAATTTGGTATACAGGGTTTTGGGGCGCTGATTACAAATCTGAAAAAATATCTTTTCGGCAACGTTTCGTTCCGAGATCTTCATCATCAAAGTTGAAAATTAAACTAACCTCATTTTCACTAAATTCTCCCTTCTTTTTACACAATTCTTGATTTTTACCCTAAGTGGCACCGATATTTTATAAACACCTTTTAAAACCTTGATTTTTATTTATTTTACATCTTTTTTCTATTAAATTGCGAACTTTTAAGTTCAAAGGCAGCAGCCATATTTGCTTAAAAAATAAAAGTGTAAAAAAGGTGTAAAATAAACATAAAAAAGTTTTTAAAAGGTGTTTGTGAAATATTGTGTACCAATTTAGTGTAAAAATCAAGAATTTTGTGCAAAAAAGGAGGAATGGTAAATAAGGTTAGTTTGATTTTCGATTTTGATGATGAATATCTCGAAAACAAACATTGCCGAATTTTTTTTTAGATTTGTAATCAGCGCCCTCACGTACCAAAATTGTACTTCCTGTCATTCAATTAGAGGGACCTGTATATATTAAAATTTGCCTGGTCTGCCCAGTAATCAATAATTTTGATCCTTTAAAAGAGTGTACTAAATTATTAAATGAAATAAAAGTACCTAAATGTAAACCTTATTTCTTTTTAATAATCCACAGAAATACAAAAGACATTGTGGAAATCATCTAAAAGATATTTAAAGGGATTCCTTACTTTTCTTACTAATATTTCCTATGAAATTTTCATTTTCTATTATTCATAATTGATATATTATTATTTATTCGGTTACCTAACGTTACGTCTTAAAAGAAGCACCTAATTTAAATATAAAAATACTTACCTAAAGTTAAAAAGACGGGTATGTTACCTTGGATTTGCAAGACAAAACCATACAACCTCTAGTTATTTTGTTACGATATTATAAGTAACAAACAATAAACACAAAATTATAGTCACAATTTAATAAACACTAATCACTAAAATAAGAAGGTTTTGATCAATCCAAAAACGGTACTCCGGCTCTCATAAAATTATAATGTGTTGGCTAACTTCACACTGATTTATCAGTGTGTAAGTAAAGCAAACATTAAATTATTTCGTGGAATTTTGTTATTGCGCAGAATCGGCGGGGCCAACTCTGACAGTTATTTTCATACTGGGCTGGACATTTTTTGATCGAATGGGCCATAGCATTGGGCTTCCATACACCTTTAAACTTCCTTGATTTAAAATTAGAGAAGAATTTAAAAATAAATCTATCAACAATTCGTTCTATAATGTACTGGTTTTTCGCGATGGATTTTTGAGCTGGAGGTCAATTTTCCAGTCCTAAAATGCAATTTGAACCCGCTGAGTTAAGGCAGCAGTGCGGCTTTGAATTGACTATAGTTCATGGTACTATAAAAAAAAATCTTTCATGCGGTTCTCTTATAGGCTTGGTTTTTTGCGCTGGCCTCCCGGAGTATTTAACTGAATTCAGAACGCCTTCGTGTGAAATTGGCCTAATATGCCTCATGTATCCAAAACTCTTTTATTATATCGACCAAAATCGAGCTGAACTCTTTAATTATAACAATTTCAGAGCACTTTTTTACTTTAAATCGCTTCTCTGGGTGGTCTTACTGTCAGTAGGTACCGATCAAGGAACTAACTAAACTGTTATATTTTAATGAATTTAATATAATAGTTCTTTTATAATAACGAAGCAGTGTTGTTTCACCATACTTAGGAAATTAGAATATTAGTTAAGCATTATATACAGGTATAGTATTTTTAAAATATAAGAAAATGACTAAAAGTCTCGGCTGCTTCTGAGTGCAGTAAAAACCCTCGAAATTAGCATTTTATGGTACTATTAGGGTAGGTTGACAGGTTTGTTCCAGCACGTCGAAAAACCGTCACCGAACGATCACGCTCATGCGCAGTGATTAAAGTGCGTTCCAACAGAGACGTGATGGTTATCGACGATCCTGTTTGTGTACCAACAAAACTTGGATCTTTTAGTTACGGTTTCAGAACGGTAATTCTGATCATGCCTAAATTAAAAACTGTTTGGTTGACTTGCGCATTGAACATCTTGGCACTGGACTTTTTTGATTTTTAACAGATGTTTCATGTTTATTGTTTCATATTTCATCTTCATATGTTTACTTTAAGGTAGGATTATGAAGAAAGTTAAGTTAATTTAAGTTAACAAAATTAGGTTATTATAAATTAAGACATTTGTGTAAAACATGCCAATCAGTTTAAAATTAACAATAAAATTTAGCATACGTAGGGCAAATCACTGTTAATAGGTTTTCGGGATTTATATTTTATTGGTGCACTCTGGCAGTGTCGTAATTTGTTAACTTCTTAAATAAATATTTGTCCAAAATATATAATTTTGTTACATTTTTATAACGCATGGGAAAGACGAGTTTCTTTAAGCCTCAGAGTGGCGTGGAGTTTAATTAAGAGCTGAAAATTTTTACACTGGGTACAACTTTTCGTGCTCTTTAAAAAATCCTTAAAAATAATATTTTCTTCTAAAATAATTAGGGAGCCAATACTGGACCACTTCAAAATTTACATGGGATTCCCTATGTCCCGCTGGACGGAGCAACACCCGGTATATAACTTATCTATGTTCGGACAAACAGTTACAAGTATTTGAATTTAAAATCTGTTCTTATAAGCCATAGTTAGCCATGGATACAACCCAAAATAAATTATTTGACAGAAGTCAATTTTTGTTTGGTTTCCAAGACGAACCATGGCTAACGGCTAATTTTTGCCAAACTTTGGGTTGTATCCATGGCTAACTATGGCTTATAAGAACAGATTTTAAATTCAAATAATTTGCAACTCGTTATCAGGACTATAGATAAGTTATACAAGGTGACAATTTAAAAATTTGAAATGGCGATATTTTAGGAACGAAAAAATGAATCAAAAACCCTTAAAACAGTTTCTATAAAACTAAGGGGAACAAAAACAAGCATATTATCCCACCCTTATCAGCAACCCCTTGGACAGGGTGAGATAGCCCTAAAGTCTTAAATAGAAAGGGGGTCGAGTGATACATCATTTAAAGCTCTTGGAAAATTTTTCCAATGATACCATGAAAGCTACATTTCAGAAAATTCTTCTCTGTTTATCAAGGAAAACAATAAATAAAACAAAATTTTGAAATTGTTTATTATTATTTAATTAAATTATACAAAATGATTACTACTGATATACTGGCATGTCTCTTAAAATTCCAAACATGTCAACCCCACAGGTATTTTGAATTGGTTTAGTTGCTATGATTTTTGTCGAAAAAACGGGTTGTTTATAAATTGCATTTTATTATCACAAAATTTACTTTAAAAGTAACTTGTACTAGTGGTATTATTTTAAAAACAGTTGACTTTCGGTTCAGTTTAAACGAAGAAGGCACTTCTTATCTTTAACAATGGTGTACAGCACAGCTGAACGTGTAGACATTATTTTCATTTATGGTTCCCAGGATAAATGTTTCTTAAGGACAGCTCAACGTTTTAACGAAAGGCATCCAGGCCAAAATGCTAAGCCCGAGGTATGTTCGCCAATTAGTAGCCAAATTTGAAGAAACTGGTTCTGTCGCGAATAAAAAGAAATCAACCGAGACTAGTCAACGAAGCAGCGCAAATTGAAATTCTGGGTCAGTTTGCAATGAATTCAACTCGTCAAGTGGCTGTAGCAACTGGATTATCTCGTGAATCAATAAGAAAGGTACTTAAATTTCACAAGTTTTATCCCTATAAACTGCAGATACTGCAAGAACTTAGTGACGACGACCCGGACAGAAGAATCCAGTTTTTTGAAATAATGACAGATAGAATTATGGCAGAACCTCAACTAGTTAAAAATATTTGCTTCAGTGATGAGTGTACCTTTTATTTAAATGGGCATGTTAATAAGCAAAACTGTCGTTACTGGGATAACGAGAACCCACATGTATTTAGAGAAGGGCATACCAGTACCCCCAGAAAATTAATGTTTGGGCTGGTATATTGGGAGACAGGGATTATCGGCCCAATATTTATACCAGGAAATTTAAATAGGGACATGTATGCTGAAAAAGCTACAGAGGTCTATCGAACCACTAATGTGCGAGAATTAGAAAATCAGAGGGACATCACGGAAATTTATCTTTATTAGAACGCTTACTACATTTCCAACACGATGGAGCACCTCCTCATTATGTAGTTCCCATTAGGCAATGGTTGGATGATCATTATCCTACCAGTGGTTGGAAAAAAGAGGTCCTGTTGAATGGCCACCTAGATCCCCGGCCTAACACCTCTTGACTTCTTTTTGTGGGGTCACCTAAAATCTGTGGTTTATAAAACGCAACCTGAGTCACTAAAAGCAACTCCAGAATAGAATATTTCAGGAATGCCGTGCTATATCCAAAAGAAACATTTGTAAATGTACGTGAAGAGTTTGAAAATAGGCTTTATTATTGTCTTCAAAAAACGGAAATCATTTTGAACATTTAATTAAATAATAATAAACAACTTTTAAAATTTTGTTTTATTTATTGTTTTCCTTGATAAACAGAGAATAATTTTCTGAAATGTAGCTTTCTATGGTATTTATTGGAAAGCATTTTCAAGAGCTTTAAAATGATGTATCACTCGACCCCCCTTTCCCATTTAAGATTCTAGGGGTCTATCTCACCCCGTCCAAGGGGTTGCTGATAGGGTGGTAAGTGTTTTTACTTGTTTTTGTTAAGTTTTTGATTCATTTTTTCGTTCCTAAAATATCGCCATTTCAAGTTTTTAAATTGTCACCCTGTATATTTGAAAAGAGGAAGATTAGCAGAATTTGAATTTTCAATCATATACAGGGTGTTCCATTTAAAATAACGAAGTTGATAGCGATTTGTTAATTTTCCGATCATCATTTGTTTTTCTATCTTACACCATGAAAATCTTCATGAAAAATCCTGCAACTTTCACATAAACTATTTTTTTCTATCTATAAAAATAAAGATTTTAAAGGGGTGCGCAATTATACGGGAAAACCCTGTACAATAATAAATAAAGGAAATTTTAAGTCCGGACCTACATGCGGCTACCCAAAGTGTATTGAGTTTTACACTAACAGTAGCAGGTAAAACGAGAAATTAACGAATTATTGTGGAATTTACTGTACCATAATAGACACTTTTTGATCATGTTTTACCTCGAAAAGTCCTCGATATAGTCCTGATCTAACCTCCCTAAATTACTGCAACATGTAAATAACCCACCAGATCAACAAGTGATGAAATCATGCACGACAAGATGGCGTTAAGATAACGAGGAAACGCGCGTTCATAGGCCATTTCTCTTATCATCATCGCAGATGTCTCTCGTGAATTTTAAACGTGGCCACCGACCTTTTCAGTACCATAATGGTACCATAAAACCATGTTCCGCGTAGGCCGTGGCACGTGTCGCCGAAATTCTCGCTTAGAATAAAAAATGCATATTTTTGAAGATTTTATTGTTTCCTTAAATATTATGTAAATATTTGTCGTTTGTTTTTAAACGAAGATAAGTAAGTAAAACAGCAGGCGACTCTCCTAAAAAATTTCCTGTCTATAATAGAAACTCTTTTTAAAATCTCCGTGAGTTTCCTCGGCTATAATCGGATTTCCGAATGGCTAGTTCGGAGTATAAAAATAACTCAAACTCAAACTCAAACTCTCTTTATTCACTAAAAAATCGTATAATGCCCAAGTAACACAAGATGGTCCTTTATATCTTTTTCTTCTTTATAAAAGTTTTATAAAGGCGTCTAAAGTTTTTAATATATTTAAAAAAGTGTTATTTTACACTAAATAGTTTTTAAGCAATATGGCTTTTTAATATATTTTAAAACTTTTTTAAAAACTTTAATATATCTTTTATATACTTGCTTTAACAAGACTTTATAAAAGTGACAACCACAGCTGTTAGAGTTTTTTTTTTTATCTGCATAATTGCTTTATAAGCTACCATATAAAGCAAAAAATAAAACCTCAATTTTAATAATTTAAACCTTTTATAAAACCATATGGAGTAATTTGCGTGTGTTTACCCCAAATCTTTATAAAGGTATTTTTAACTGTTTTTGGATGTTTTTGTTTCATACTCATAATTTTCCCAAAGTAAACATGCTTTATTACTGGAATATTGTAGTTTTTTAAAAAGGTTTTTTAAGTAGTAAACAACGAAATAAAATTTCTATAAAGCAGGCATACCCAGCGGTAAGCCCTTCGGCTATTTATCGTGTGTTTTCTAAGCAAGCTAAACATTGAAATTGACAATGACGAGAAACGGAAAACTAGCTATTAGAGATTAGAAAATTAAATCTTAAACGATGACGTGTTTTTTAAAGAAGTCGGTACACCTACTGAAATTTAAAAAAATATATTTTTTTATTAAAGGGGTCGAAAATGAGCCAGGATGTTTCAGGTGAGCTATATCTTCTTAAAGCACTTAGTAGCTATATTAAATAATGGCTCAAACATTTTACCGGCAGATCCGCGGATACCGCAGCACTCCCCAAAGTATTCGTTGCCGGTCTTTTGGGAGTTACACGTCAGGCATCGGCGATGAGATTGGTTTACGGTTATTTTGATAAAAAAAAGTAAAAATGAATGTTTTAAGACAATTAAGCCGAAACGGCCTTTAACTTATATCCCTTTAAAAAGTTAAAATTATTAGATAAGGAGGTAATGCATGCAATAAATCTTAAAATAAATAAAGGTACATCAAACGTACCATAGCCCTAACTGTTTAATAACGCAATAATGTGTTGTGACACCCTTATAAACCAAAGAGATATAACAACGCCATTAGCGCCCTCTGGCATTATTCAAATTCTAGAGGGTCGCACTAAATTTTTTTATAAAGCTGTTATAAACAAACCCATAAAAAATAGCTTTTAAAGGCCTTTTAATTGAATATTTCGCAACCATTGCCATTCCGACCATATGACTATATATTTTATCAAAAAAATCCATCCAAGTGATTTCATTCTGCATATGCGAAACTTTCCTAAATGAGTTATTTATTTTGGTTTTATATGTATATCGTAGATCAGTCTGCTTTTATTTCCAGTCGTGTTCAATAATATAAAAGAATCGCAAGGCGACAACCATAAAATATCTTTTAAAAAAATTTTTTCCCAAATTTACTTATGCAACTGAAATAAGTATTTATTCAAAGTGCTGTCAACTTGCTACCGGCTAGTGAAAATGCGCATGTCTGACAAGCTGTTTAATCAAAAATGTAGCTATCTAGTAACATTGCTAGAGTATCTATAAATTATAAATCCGTTTTATTACTGATAATTTTGTACCATATAAACCTTATTTATAATGGCAAATTATAACGCTTTAATAAATTAGCTGTATAAAGTGCGCCCATTTTGGGTATATAAACACTTTTTAGGTTTGAGGGAAAAGTTGTATAGAACAAATAATAATAATAAAACATTGGGCTGGATAAAATTTAAATGATGTGGGGTTCTCAGCTTTTAAAAAACAATTGTTACTTGGGTGATTAAAGTTTCGTTAGTAATTTTCTAATTCTTAAATAGTTAAAAAACAGTTGTATGGCAATTACAAAAAAAAAAACCCAAAAAAATATTATAGACAATTTCAGTTATTTAACCCTAAAATAAAATAATATATATAAACAAAATAAAAAAAAAAAAAAAAGGCATACAATAATTAAATAAAATTTGAAATGTTTAGATCACATGTCGTTGGGCTTAGAAATTCTTGAGAGAATAAGTTGTTTTTATTTAGTGCTTAATTCTTTTTCAAATATACCAATCAGTTTAAATTCTTTGATTTGGTTTGGGAGCTTGTTGAAATCGAACACAGGCGTACTATGGGATTTTTTATATATTTGAATGTTGTGAGAACACAAAAGGTTCTGGAATTTCTAGTCGGGGATCCCTGATTATCTCTTTTTCTCTAAACTCTCTCGATTTTTTAAAAACGTATGTTAACATCTGGGGTATAATTGATGTAAAAAGTGAGATTTCTTCTTTAATGTTTTCCATGTTTCCATAGGTTTAAGTCCGAACTATATGTTTACAGCTGGCCCCATAGTATAATGTTGTAACTTAGATTGGGTAAGCTAAGGCATAATAGGAAGTTATTTGTGTGGAAAGAGGAACTGATTGCTTTATTTTAAGACAAAATGGGCCCTGGCAGTTTAGAACATACATGATCTTTTTTTGGTTTGAGAAAGCTTAGAGTCTAAATAAGTTCCCAGGAATTCGTTTGACTCACCCAAAATCGAGTTGAACCCGGACGGGACTTGTAGAATGAACATGAACCGTTTTCCATTAAGTATTATTTGGGTTTTGGGGGCCCCAATGATTCTGCATCACATACTGTTTGATTTTTGTAGCGCTTCTGGCTCGTCTTTTGCAGATATTACAGCTGACGTGTCGTCCCAAATTTATGTTGTCAGGCAATTCAAATCATTTACGAATGAATAAACGGAAATTGGGCAGAATAGATCCTGTGCGCCCAATGTTCATCTCATATTCCGACGAGTGCAATTCAACTTTCACCATTAATCCCCTTTTTAATAGAATGACATAACCCAGGTTTAATGCTTCCCCTGATGCCGAGACTGAAGTTTTTTTCCCAAAAGCTCAGGTTTAGAGTATCGAAACCCCTAGAGAGATCGAAAAACATGCTCACCACGATACGATCCAAGTCCAGTTCTTGGGTATAAAATTCACAATTTGAAAGGAGGCTGTCTCATGCTATTGGCTGTAGTTGTCTAGGTCGAGATGATCCCATATACAGTATCATTAATTTTAATCAAGAAATTTCGCTCGAAAAAGAGTTGTTTATAAGTATTTTAATTGGCTTGGCTATCTCTTCCCAAACTCTTCACCCAATTCCCCGTCAATCGTTGATTTTTTTTTTTCAGAGATATTATTTGGGGAAACGATTCCGTAAGTCTATCGTGTCGTTTTTTTTTTCTTAAAAAAAAAAACAATAATAACTATATTTTGGTCAGGGGCCCAAAAAAAGGTTCAGAAACGTTGACTGAGGAAGGGTTTTGTTATCATTACTATTAATTGTGAAAAAAGGCGGGGCAATCTAGCAAAAAAATTTGAAAAAAATGATATTTTAAATGGAAATTAAAATAAAATATCATAAGACCTCAATAAAACTTAAAAGATTCTTAAAACTATTATCATAATTTGCAATCAGACAATTTGGGGCCGCGCGGGCCTAAATTATTGTGACCCCTAAACTTAAATGATAGTTTTAATATTAGAAAATGTGTTTTTTTCAGCAATAGTAAAAAAAAAAGAAAAAAAAGTTATATAAAATATCGAAAAAAAGTAATTTAAATATTATTAGGTACCTTCATAGTATAGTTGTCCTTTATATTAGTATATTTTGTACTGAAACAAAGTACGAATTTCAATTTATCCTTATAATCTTTTAGGATTTTATTTTTACATAGTACTGAAACTTTAGGTGGGAGAAAAGCTACCTATCAAAAAAGTAATAAAGCTGCCAGGAATAGAAACGACATTAATATGATATCTAAATTACGTGTTTTAAGATTTATTTTGTTTGATGAGAAATAAAATTATGTTACAGCCACTACATCTCTGAAAGAAACATAAAATCCCAAAAAAAAGGAAAACGGTTCGAATCTACACGAAAATGGGTTGACAATATCTACCTTTTCTGCCGGGATTGGTAGTGATGTTCAGATAATCTTTTACTATACATAATACATACAGCATAATACGTAGTGCAATGGTTTATATCAACAAAGTGAATTTGCAACATTACTTGTGTGAAAGAACTAAAATGTTGAAGAATTAAATTTTGTTCTCAATCATTTTTTAAAGATTTTAAGGCGAAATGGATTAAATTTACGTAATCTATAATGAAGCGCCTAAATAACTACTTTATTACATTTTGGGTCTAAAAAAATCACCCCCGAATTGGACGATTTTAAATTTGCAATGTAAAATATTCTTTAAATATTATTATTTAAGGCAAAAAATGCGGATGATGTAGTTTTCACCAAAGAAAAGCAAAAAAAATTCATAAATTGGTCATTATTTGACATTTTAACTATTGATTTACATGTAAAAAAATTCATGCATCGCTTCAAGACTTTACAGTGTTTAGGGAAATATTATTAATTTATAATAAAACTTTGCCGTTACCATAAGGATAATTTTCTTAAATCAAAATAATTGAATTTCAAGCCAGTTACAAATAAAAATGGAAAATAAAAAAGCCGCTTTATTTACCTAATCATGACCGACCAGAACGCGCATTTATAATAAAAAGAATTAATTTACCGATAACGGACTACGGGAACTGGTCTTAGTTTGAAGTTGTTGTTTTGGTTCTTTTTAGTTTTATATAAAAAACCTTCAAAACAAATTATTCAAAAGTCTCAAACTGCTTTTCCAAAGCAGCATTCAGACATGTCAAAATGGCTCTTATCTCTATATAGGGAAAAAAAAAATTATATATTCTTTTTAAAAAAACTAACGAAGCATTTGGTTTTTATTTAATGTATACTATTTCTAATTAATTAAAGACAAATTTTTCGCAATTTTTTCAAAAAAATGTTGAAAAATAATGAAGTTTTGAATGTATAATCAAAAAATAACGAATCCGTGGGTGGTTTCTTTACCAGCACCTAAAAAAAGGTTGAAAAAACCTCTTATTAGGTGTTAATTAATAACAAGGGTTGAAATTTTTATGGGTTAAAAAATCTACCCACCTGTTTTGATTTTAAAAATTTTCTTTCTAAACAACAAGCACCCCATGATCTGCGTTTAAACCTTTTGATACAACAACTACCTACACATCACGGACGTAGATCTTTGTAGTCAATGGCTCGCTAAGCCAAGCGCGCAAAAATTTTGATTTTGGCCGTTAAAAAAATTACTGACTCAATACTATAAAGGTCAATTTTTTGTTTTAACTTTTTTTAACATAATACAATTTGTACCCTTTATGTATAAATTTTCAATAATAAACTTTTTTCTCGATTGCAAAAATTCCGCTACTAAAAATAACAATTTTAGTTTCTTCTTTTTTAAAATTTAACAAAAAATATCAATAGTGTTGAAGCCTATTGTAATCTACTAATCTAAAAAAAAACTTTTTAACATGAATATTATTAAAATAAAAGTGGAGAAGTTAAAATACGTGTTTTTTTTAAACGATTTTTTAGTTTTTCGAAATAAAGCTCTCGACCACTAAAAAATGTCGTAAAAGTAATTTCGGGGCCCCGTTACCTTATAAAGAATCCCACTAAGTCTGGTTTGGTTCTCCCCGGATTTTTCTTGATAATAGGGGTTTTTTCTTAAATTTCTCCACTTATCTCTTTTGGCATTTTCTTCTGTTTGGTCAAATATATAGTATTTGATTGTGTTTTCCCAACGGTCGGATTTTGAGTTGATTTTGAAATGTTCATTTTTCATTGTTGTGAAGTATTCCCCAAAAAGTCTCGTCTCTTTCTCAGTTAATCTGCTTCCATCAACTAATAATTTTTATTTTTTGTCTGCCCCTTTCTAGTTGATTTACAATTTTCCCATATTTCCTTAGATTGGTTTGGGGCTTAATTTTCTTTTTGTTGAAATTTTTTTTTGTCTCTTGATCAGTTTTGAAATTCTTTTTTTGACTCTCTATAAATATTGCCAGATTTTATTTTTTTGTCTGTTTGCAAGATAGTGGCGTCGTTGTTTTAAAAGTTTTCATCATCATAAAATCAACAAATGTTATGATGATTTGGTCTTTTTATCTCATAAAATTGTAAAGGGGTTTTTCATTTTAAAGTAAACAGGGTTTTTTACTTTCTGTACTTTTAAAAACGAATATATCCAATTCGTGTATTTTTTTCCCCGAATCAATAATCTAATCAGAAAAAAAATTTTTATACAAAAAAAAAATTAAGCACGGGTTTTTTTTAAATGGGATAAACCCCATATTTTTATATCAATGAATAAATTTTCAAATTCGTGATAAGGTTACTGGTTTATTTCCTACGGTTCTGCTGCACTTATCTAAAACTGCATGATACTATAAGCATAGTTTCCTGAAAATCTGCTGCCACAGTCCGAGTCCTTTGTCAAACAAAATTTAAAAATCTTTTAGATTATAATGAGGTTTTCATTAAAAATGGCCCAAAAACTTTTTATGTATCAAGGGCGTTACTGGGGCTATAACGCCCTGAAGGTCGAAATTTCGACCTGATGGGCGTTTTTAATAAAGCCCTTAATTTTTAACATGTTTTACCCAAAAAATTTTTTAATGACTATTACCTTTATTCGCAATATAAAAAAAAAAAGTTTTCACCTGTACCTGTATACGAAATAGATAATACTGGTGTTAAGTTTATTTGATGTTTCTCAGTTAGTCAGTTTTGGGATTTTAAATTTTAAAGATTGCTCAAAATGGAAGGAATCAAAATAAAAAAAGCCGTAAGCGACCGAAAATCCGGGCCCGTTAAATCAAGGCAACAGTATGGTCGGGTATGGCATATTTGGTATTTGGAAAGATGCGAACGCAATTCTTCAAATAACGAAAACGTTTTTAAAGGCATATTTCCAGGAACTGGTAGTTATTGATTTATTTTTAATACCCCCTTTTAAAAACTTTATTATTTTTGTCGAAGAAATACAGTCCGAACTCTCTCTGGACCAGTATTCACCTAAGGTCTACGTTGATGGTCTATGAAAATATAGACATTTCGCAATACCATCGTCTCATATCTTTTTTAAGTTAAGTCGAAAGGATACGTCCCAAAAGTCTAAAGTTTTGGAAGGAAAAAAAAATTTTAAAAATTTAAAAAAGGCTCCTGATCATATCTACTTGGTACACAAAGTCATATTAGTAATGGTGTTTGGGGGTTTAAGACGAGATGGGTTGTCAAATGACCATTGATGACTGAAGATAGAGGAACAGTCTTGGTTAAAAAGGTACCAAAACTAAAACTTCAACTTAAAAAAATTTTACTATCTTAAAAGAAGATTTAGGCGCTAAATTTAATAAAATTTTACTTATTTAATACTGGAATAAAGGCAAAAGATTCTCTTACCTATAGAAAGGGTCGATGTACAGTTCAACCCATTGGAAAAAATACCATAGGAAGCGTCCCAACATTGATCAAAAAATTTTAAAACTGGATAATGCGAAGTTTACACCGGCCACTGTTTTCGCCATCGTCAACTTTACTTGTTGAGGCAGGTGCTTCGTTTGAAACGCTAAAACAATATGGGAAAGGGAAAAAGGGCTTTTTTATTAGCTGAGGATAAAAGAAGAAAGTATTTCATCCAAAACAGAAACCCAAAAATGATTGCCATTATTTAAATTTTAAGATTTAAATTCCGTATCGACTATTGAAAATTCTTTAATGGACTGTTCTTCTATCAAAAAATGGTTAAAGTGCTACCACCGCTCAAACATCACAAAAACCAACCATTCTATTGGATCCCCATTTCCGGACATTTCAAATGTTTTTTTTTTTAAATAATTTTAAATTTTTTAGTATTGTTTAAAAAAAAAAATTATTTTGTATAAACTTGATCTTTATTGTGAAATAAAATTGGATAAGCAATAAAATTTCCATATTAGCGCATTAGGCATTAAAGCGGGCATTATCTAATGCCCGCTTAAAATCGGGGATAGAAAGTTATTATTGCTATCAAAACCCTTATTCCGTTTCCATTATTATAGATCAATAATAGATAGGTAAACAAAAAAATTATATTATATGCTAAAAAAAGTATGATATATCTTTTTAAACAAAAAAACAATATTACAATGAACGGAAAAAATAAAATACAATACGAAGTAAAGAAATTGTTAATAAGAACATAAAAATTATAATATTAATAATAATTTAAATGTTCTATATTATTTTTCGAAACATGATCAATAACCCCTCCATAGCCTTTCTAAGATATCCATATTATTTGAGGTTCATGGTTAAGACGATTAATTTCATTTAAAATTTTTTTCTTTCATGTTTTTTCTGTTTTTCTATTTTGGTAAAACTTTTCTTCAAGTAATAGAAAAGTGTCAAAATTTAATATCTGAACGTAGGTGGCCATCTACTAGTGCTAAAAGGCCCAATCCACTGATTGTATCGACGATTGATCCCCCCCCCGGGCCAACAGCAGGGGAAAAGGGGCCTCCTCTTGTTGCCAAATTATGCTTTACGTTTCAGTGGCAATTCTTCTAATCTCAATATCTTTTTTAAGAAGATTGAGATATTCTTCTCCAAAAAAGGATCCCTCCCTGGGAAAATTTTGACAATTCTATTAACCAAACGGGTTAAAAAAAGGCCTCCTTGGTATTTAATTTTTAAATTTCCGAGTTTTTTCTTGCTCAGTTGGGCGTTTGCGTCGTTAAATGTTTCCGATGTAGTAAACGTAGCTTATCCTCCAAAAAAATTGTTTGAAACAGGGTAGGATCGTTTCTTGTTCATGGATTAAAAATTTTGGGAAACAAATTGAAAGCGAAGTTTCCTTTGTTCACGTGTTAAATACTACTGGAAGAACGTGATATGGAAGATCTTAAATTTCAGTGTTCTCTGACCGTGGCATAGGTTATCTTCTTCTTGCCGGGCCGTACCTCAAGTCTCTAACTGCGTCGTAATTAACTTCATGGATAATTTAGAATGGGTCGATCCCGGTTTCTTTTTCTCAATTAGTGATGAGCGAGACCGGTCTTACGCGTCTTATCTTGGTCTTGCAGCAAGACCAAGACCAGACAAGACAAGACCCGCCCCTTTGCAAGACCAAAACCAAGACCGGGGTTTAAGACAAAACCGAGGGTGCAAAACTACGCAAGAACAAGACCGACCTGCAAGACTCTTGCACTTTTTTCACTTTTTTTTTTTTTTATAATATTCAATTTTTATATTCAATATACGAATTTCATAAGAAATGACAAAAACTGTGTCAAAATTTAAGAAGGCGATTATCTTATGAGTAACAGGTTTTAATAAAATAATAATTAAATCGATCACTTCGTTTTTAATAAAATTATCTAACAACGATAACTATAATTCAGTAACATGTTTCAAAAATAATAAGATTGTGGGCTCAATGGTCCGACAAAGCTCGATATCTCCATAACCGTTTACGACAGAAAAAACCCAAGGGACCAAAGTTATAGCAGCTGAAAATACTTACGTATTCCTAATGTTTATTTTTAATTGGTATCCAGTGATTTCCACTTACAGTTTGGATCAAAATTTCCAAAATCAGGAAAACATTATTTTTGTTTCCTGTAAAAAGTGGCATCATTAGATTGCTCCCCTTTTAAAATAAGATATAAATGTAAAAAATGATGCTTTAATAAAATATATTTGTCTTGTCACAGGAATACTTTTTTATATAAATGAATTTTGAATTTCCCGGTTTAGACGGAAAAGTCAAAACAATGCAAAGTTTTAATATTTACTCATTTTTGTCAAAACCGAAAATGATATATAAAAACCATCTACGTCGACATTGTACCTTTTTGACACTTCAAAATTTAACAATAACCAGGAGCGATTTTTTCAAATAAAAAAGTTTATAATTTTCTATTTTAGGTTAAAAATTTTCTTGAGTGGGGTAGTGGATTTTTTAAAAAATTTGAAATAGAAAATAATTTTACATTTACGCCTTTTTCCCACAACTTGTATATACAGTTTTTACCATTATGAACGGTTTCGGATATATTGATCTTTTTTCACATCAAACCTTGTATACAGAATGTTTATAAAGTATTTGTCAAAAATTTATACGGGAAATGTTTAACTAATTTGGATAAAGTTTTTTTTAAACCAAGCTTCCCAAATACATTTTTTTTCGAAACCAATTTTTTTATATAAAAATCATTTTCATGGAAATTTCACATCTGGTTGAAATTAAAGTTTTTCTTCCCTCAAGTACTCAATATTGTAATTTTTATGCTTCTTCAAAGAAATTTTTTCTATTTATGAGCTATAATAAATAAACCCATCCATTTAGAATATCCTTTTTAATCAAATAATTTAAATGTACATGTAAGGTTAAAATTGTATATTTTAAAATCGTTTTTACTGATATATTTCGGTGGAAATTTGCAATATACCTCTGTTGTGTTTCCTGGCGTTTTTTTCACTTTTTATAATGAGAGATTGAAAATTTTGAAATCCGTTTTCTGATGAAAACCTCATTATAAAACTATTCCCAAAAAAGTAATAAACGTATTTTTAAAATTCTTGACTTTGACAAATAAGCACCTGTGTCCTGTGGCAGCCAGGTTTTTTAGGTGAAACTATCTCTTATAGTATAATGCAGACAATTGCAGCAGAACCGCAGGAAATAAACCCAGCAACCCTATATCACCGAATTCCTCGTAAAAATATCTATTTATTAATATAAAAATATACGGGGTATTTCATTTGAAAAATACGTCACTCGTGCTGTAACTCTTTTGTTTTTGTTTTAAATGTTTTTTATGTTTTACCTATCTATTATTGATCTATAATACCTTAGAAACGGAATATGTTATGATAGCAATAATACCTGCTATCACACCTAGGGCATTATAAGCGAGCATTATGATAATGCCCGCTTATAATGCCCTAATCGCTAATATGGAAATTTTATTGCTTATCCAATTTTATTTCTCTCACAATAAAGATCAAGTTTATACAAAAAATAATTTTTCTTTAAACAATACTAAAAATTAAACTTTATTTCCAAAATAAAAATTACAATTTTGAAATGTCCCGGAAAACGTAGCTGATCCCACTATAGAATGGTCGGTGTTTTTGTGATGGTAGCAGCGGTGGTGACTAACGCTATTTTGTATAGAAGAACAGTCCATTAAAGAATTTTCAATAGTCGATACGGAATTAACCTCGGAATTAACTGAATTGGCAATCATTTTGGCTACTTTGTTTTTGGATGAAATACTTTCTTCTATATATCCTTCAGCTACTGAAGAGCTTTTCCATTTCCCATGTTGTTTTAGCGTTTCAAACGAAGCACCTGCCTCAACAAGTAAAGTTGACGATGTGCGACGCAAACAGTGGCCGGTGTAAGCTTCTGCATTATCCAGTTTTAAAAATTTTGCGATCAATGTTGGGACGCTTCCTATGGTATTTTTCCAATGGGTTGTACTGTACATCGACCCTTTCTATAGGTAAGAAAGAATCTTCCTCCTTTATTCCAGCTGGTCTTAATGTTGTGTACTTTTTTATTAAATTTAAAGCGCCTAAATCTTCTTCAATGATAGTAAAACTTTTTGAAGTTGAAGTTTTAGTTTCTGGTACCTTTATAACCAAGACTATTCCTCTATCTTCAATGTCATCAATGGTCATTTTGACCACCTCATCTCGTCTTAAACCTCCAAAAACACCCATTACCAATATGACTTTGTGTACCAAGTAGATATCATCAGGAGCCTTCTTAATAAATTTTAATATTTGTTCTCCTTCCGAAACTTTAGACTTCTTCGGGACGTATCCTTTCGACTTAACTTTTAAAAAAGATATAAGACGATGGTATTGCGAAATGTCTATATTTTCATAGACCATCAACGTAGACCTAGGGTGGAATACTTGGTCCAGAGAGAGTTCGGACTGTATTTTTCCGACTAAAAATAATAAAGTTTGTTAAACATATGTATTAAAATAAAATCAATAACTTACCAGTTCCTGGAAATATGCCATTAAAACGTTTTCGGTTATTTGAAGAATTGCGTTCGCATCTTTCCAAATACCAAATATGCCATACTCCCGATCATACTGTTGCCTTGATTTAACTGGCAAAAGATTTTCGGTCGCTTTTATGGCCTTTTCTCTTATATTTTGTGGAATTTCTTCCATTTTGAGCAAATCGTTAAATAAAAAATGCCAACTGACTAACTGACAGAAACATCAAAGTCAAACTTAACACCAGTCATTATCTACTTACGTATACAGGTACAGGTGCAACTTATTTTTTATATTGCGAATAAATAATGTAATTAGTCATTGAAAAACTCTTTTTTGGGTAAAACATAAAGCATTGTATGCACCACGGGCTTTACTGGACTATAATGCCCATCAGGTCGAAATCTAGCCCTCGGGCTATTTCGACCTTCAGGGCATTATAGTCCCAGTAACGCCCTTGATACATAAATAGCTATTTTAATTAAATTATTAAATTCTACGGAAAAAATACACCAAATGGCTATATTCGTCTTTTAAAACAGTACAGGGAAGTTAAAAAAAACCCTGTTTACTTTAAAATAAATAACCCTGTACATGTTGACCAGATTTATAATGGTACCATACAACCATGTCCCACGTAGGCCTAGGCACGTGTCACCAAAATTCTCACTTAGAATAAAAAAGGCATATTTTTGAAGATTTTATTGTTTCTTCAAATATTATGTAAATATTATTGTTTGCTTTTAAAGGAAAATGAGTAAAACAATAATAAATAAAATTGAAAAAGAAGAAATAAATGTCTTGAAGTCCATATACGAAAAGTCGTTAAAGGATTCCCTCTGGGTACTTCTTTGATCGGCTATGAAAATGGTTGTTAAAGAACAAATAAAGTATGGTTTAAGTGATTCTTAAAATTGTAAGTATTCATAATGATTTTGTTTTATGCATGTCTAATGCTTAGAGTTATGACTTTTTTGTCGTATTTCTTGTTGTGACGAGTTCCTCTGTGCCTCTCCCAAATCCAAGACCAAAATACTTGATTATTTTTATAAATTTTTCCGTTAATTTATTGATTTCATCTCTAAAATGAGATTCCAGATGATGTTTGAAATATGGTTCTATGGTTCCGCTATTAACTATTCGTTCGATTAAAATAATTTTCCTACGAGCGTGCGGAAAAGTCCACTTTCCGCACGGCGTGCGGAAAAGTAAAACTACTCTAAAATCTTACAGGTAAGCAAGATTTATATGTATTTTAGTTATTGTAGGCTATTTCATGCAATATACGAAGCCATTGCAAGTTTTAGTTTATTCTCTTTTTTGTTTGTTACTTCGTAATTTTCAATATTTCAACTAAAACACAAAAAAACATTTTTAATTACCCTGTATAATAATAATAAATGATTATGACAAGTCAAGCAACAACATGTAATCTTGGTGATTTTAACACATGTCAGATTTTTTCTTCGTTTCCATATGAACAAGCAATTGCACAAATGAATTTCAATACAAACAAGCATTTTTAATGAAAAGGCGTAAATAAAAATCCGACAAAAATAATTATTTAAAATGAGTAGTTCCGATGAGGAGCTACCAGATTCTATCCTGGATGCAGCAAATACCGTAAGTTTGAATTTATTACCAGCAAAATCTCGTGAAAAATATGAGAATCAATATAGTCATTTCGAAAACTGGTGCTCCAGTAAGGGGACAAAAAGTATTAAAGAAGAAGTGTTCTTGGCCTATTTTGCGGATTTGCAAAAAAAATATAAACCTAATACTTTATGGAGTAAGTACTCTATGTTAAAATGTGTCCTCAAAGTGAAAAGGAACCTTGATTTAAGTTCATATTTCAAGCTAACATCACTACTTAAACACCAAAACGTGGGATACCGGCCAAAAAAATCAAAAACTTTCAGCAAAGAAGAAGTTTCAAGATTTATGAAAGAAGCACCTGATAATATTTACCTTCTAATAAAAGTTGCTACAATTTTTTGGATTAGCCGGTGCTTGTAGGAGAGATGAACTTACAAAAATAATGATTGATGACATACAGGATAATGAAAATTTGATAGTGGTGAAAATTCCTGACAGTAAAAATTACACTTCAGAATCTTTGTAGTGTCCGATGAAACAAATAACGGACTTTATCTGCAATTGTACCGTAAATATGCAAATTTGCGAAAACCACATACCCCACACAGATGTTTTTTTGTCCAGTATAAACAAGGAGTATGCAGTACGCAATGTGTGGGAATAAATTCAATAGGTAAAATGCCTTCAGACATTGCTGCATACCTAAAATTAAAAAATCCAGAAGAGTACACTGGATATAGTTTTCGTCGATCCTCTGCGACTATGTTAGCGGATTCTGGAGAAGGAATTACCAATGTCAAGCGACTTGGGGGCTGGAAATCAACGGCTGTAGCTGAGAGCTACATTGATGAATCCACAAATTAGAAAAAGGATATATCGAATAAAATATTGACCATGAACAACTCCCCTCCTGAGCTAAGTCAACCTTCATCAAGCCGTACAATAAGCGCTTCCATAAGCCACCCGCTAAATGAAATTACAGGTTCTGCAATTAATTTACAATATGCTAATAACTGTTCTTTTGTTGTAAATGTTATCAACAAATAATTCCCATTTATAAATATGTTGTAGTAGTTCTTTCAGATTAAACATAATTTAAAAAATAATCATTGCTTTAATGTTGGTATTATCTGACGCTCGAGGAAAATTTTGTTCTAACGCTTGCGCAAAGTGACTTTCGCCTTGATGCTTGCCCGAACTCCGCTTTGCTCGTTCGGGCAACGGCAGTCGCGTGCGGAAAAGTATCACTTTGCGCACTTGTTAGGAAAATAACTATTTCCACGTTTGAATTTTTGAACTCAGCAGGCTAACTCTGTAATTCGATAGAGATAGAAGTAGAGAAGAAATAAGTGAGAAAGATTCTTTCTTTCTATCACTAATTGGTACTCCATATCATTTTCTCTAAGTGGCTCGTTGAATTCCGGTAACGGAAATATAGTATATTATTCAACATGAAAACATAGGTTGCTTTGTGGAAAAATGCACAATCTATGGAAAGATTTACCGATAGTAGCAGATTTTTTTAACGCTTTAACTGTTTGGTCATCTTAATAACTTCTTTTTTAGAGGAGATATTAAGATTTACACTGGGACATGTTTACACTTGGTGTTATGTAAAAAATAGAGATGGTGCGATACTTTTTGGCGCAATGTAAAATGGTTTTTGAAAATTTTATTAAGAAATATAAAATTTGGTCGGAAAATATGTAAGCAAAATATTAGTACATTTTTAAGGAAATCAAAAAGGTGTTTAGATTATTTTCTAAAATAAAATTTGGTTAAAAAATTCCAAAATATTTTAAAACAATATGAGGAAATTTGGGAGAAGAATAAAAAACGCGTAAAATTATAAAAGCTTTATTTTAAAGTGCAATGTCCATATATACAGGGTGACAATTTAAAAACTTGAAATGGCGATATTTTAGGAACGAAAAAATGAATCAAAAAACCCTTAAAACAGTTTCTATAAAACTAAGGGGGAACAAAAATAAGCATATTATCCACCCTTATCAGCAACCCCTGGACAGGGTGAGATAGACCCTAGAATCTTAAATAGAAAGGGGGGGTCGAGTGATACATCATTTTAAAGCTCTCTGGAAAATGCTTTCAATGATACCATAGAAAGCTACATTTCAGAAAATTCTTCTTGTTTATAAGGAAAACAATAAAATAAAACAAAATTTTGAAATTGTTTATTATTATTTAATTAAATGTTCAAAATGATTTCCGTTGTTTTGAAGACAATAATAAAGCCTATTTTCAAACTCTTCACGTACATTTACAAATGTTTCTCTGGATATAGCACGGCATTCCTGAAATATTCTATTCTGGAGTTGCTCTAGTGACTCAGGTTGCGTTTTATGAACCACAGATTTTAGGTGACCCCACAAAAAGAAGTCAAGAGGTGTTAGGTCCGGGGATCTAGGTGGCCATTCAACAGGACCTCTTCTTCCATCATCCAACCATTGCCTAATGGGAACTACATAATGAGGAGGTGCTCCATCGTGTTGGAAATGTAGTAAGCGTTTTAAAAAGATAATTTCGTGTATGTCCCTCTGATTTTCTAATTCTACGCACTATTAGTGGTTCGATAGACCTCTGTAGCATTTCAGCATACATGTCCCCATTTAAATTTCCTGGTATAAATATTGGGCCGATAATACCGTCTCCCAATATACCAGCCCAAACATTAATTTTCTGGGGGTACTGGGTATGCCCTTCTCTAAATACATGTGGGTTCTCGTTATCCCAGTAACGACAGTTTTGCTTATTAACATGCCCATTTAAATAAAAGGTACACTCATCACTGAAGCAAATATTTTTAACTAGTTGAGGTTCTGCCATAATTCTATCTGTCATTATTTCACAAAACTGGATTCTTCCGTCCGGGTCGTCGTCACTAAGTTCTTGCAGTATCTGCAGTTTATAGGGATAAAACTTGTGAAATTAAGTACCTTTCTTATTGATTCACGAGATAATCCAGTTCTACAGCCCTTGACGAGTTGATAGCGTTGAATTCATTGCAAACTGACCCAGAATTTCAATTTCGCTGCTTCGTTGACTAGTCTCGGTTGATTTCTCTTTTTATTCGCGACAGAACCAGTTTCTTCAAATTTGGCTACTAATTGGCGAACATACTCGGGCTTACATTTGGCTGGATGCCTTTCGTTAAAACTTGAGCTGTCCTTAAGACATTTATCTGGAACCATAAATGAAAATAATGTCTACACGTTCAGCTGTGCTGTACACCATTGTTAAAGATAAGAAGTGCCTTCTTTTCGTTTAAACTGAACCAAAGTCAACTGTTTTTAAAATAATACTACTAGTACAAGTTACTTTTAAAGTAAATTTTGTGATAATAAAATCTATTTATAAACAACCCGTTTTTTCGGCAAAAAATCATAGCAACTAAACCAATTCAAAATACCTGTGGGCTTGACATGTTTGGAATTCTTAAGAGACATGCCAGTATATCAGTAGTAATCATTTTGTATAATTTAATTAAATAATAATAAACAATTTCAAAATTTTGTTTTTTTATTGTTTTCTTGATAAACAGAAAGAATTTTCTGAATGTAGCTCTATGGTTTATTGGAAAGCATTTTCCAAGAGCTTTAAAATGATGTATCACTCGACCCCCTTTCATTTTAAGATTCTAGGGGTCTATCTCACCCTGTCCAAGGGGTTGCTGATAAGGGTGGGATAATATGCTTGTTTTTGTTCCCCCTTAGTTTTATAGAAACTGTTTTAAGGGTTTTTTGATTCATTTTTTCGTTCCTAAAATATCGCCATTTCAAGTTTTTAAATTGTCACCCTGTATGTAAAAATATGTATACAAATTTTCAATTAAAATACATTTAAAACACTGATGAGGTTTAAGACAAAATAGTTATTAAGGTATCAGGGGTATTATAGAGATAATAACGCTTGAGGTCGATGGTGCGTTTCCCGAGGGCCTTTGGCCCGAGGGATATACGTTGACCGAAAGCGTTATTATCCTTAATACCCGTGGTGCCTTCAACGTTAATGTCCGACTAAATATTCTTTATATGAAAAATTTATGAATTTTGAATGTTTGTTTAAACCAAATCAAGTACTAACATTTACCTGAAAAATTGTCGAAACTATTGTGGTAACCATGGTTGTAAGTTATTTGTCAATAAGCACATAAAAAATAATTTTGCGATTGAGGCATAAAAATGTCAATATGGAAAATACCATTCCCCAAGATATTTAGTGAAAGCTGCTAAAGCTGAGCATGCGCTTGTGCCAGAAAAAACTAGGCGGATTTACGAGAAAGAATATTTCCATTTGAGGCCTGGCTGACGAACACTGCGTGGACCTGTGGAAAAACCGTTTTGATGGCTTTTTTTCAAATTTGGCAGAGTCATATTCTCCAAACCCCTTTGGCAAAGTTTTCAATGTTACGTAAAAAATTATAGTTATAAGAAGAAAAGAATAATAAAAAGTTGATTTTTGAACAGTTCCTAAAGAATTGGGAGAAATTATCACCTAAAAACGGGGTTTGACTCGGAAAATATAACTTTTGAAAAAAGCGCCGCGAAAAAATATTTTCAGATAAAGTTGCATTTATAGGTGTATTCGGAGCTTGTAGAAGAACGAGCTTGTGAAAATGAAGTTTTTTGATGTGCGTGATATGGGTCAGCAAAATTTTTTTAAAATTCCCCAAATAAAAAAGGGCAACAAAAGGGGCTTTTTGGTTATTGATGACAGTGAAATTGCGCAACAAAATTAATTCGGGACTATGTGTCTTTGCGACCCAAAAGTGCACCTATTGTAGGTTTTTTTTTGCTACGGGTGAACGATGTACTGTGCACCTATAAAGTAAAAAAAATTTGGAAATATACCCTTTTAAAATTGCACATATTTGGGGTTTTCCTGTCTAAGGCGTACACAGGGCATTGTTTAAGACCCGGGCCCAAATTTATTTTATGCGGGGGGTAGTTCCCCGAGCAATGAGGTTAGGAGGCTGGGAAAAGTTCTTCTAGACGAGGGTACGTGAATGTATGAAAGCCTTTAAATTTGGGTAATCTTCCTTGTAGTTGGGAAAAGTATTACTTCAAGAAACACAGCAACTGGGGGGGGTATGGAAATTGGAATTTTTCCCGGGCAGTTTAAAATTGACGTTTTACTTTAAAAAAAATTTTTTTTATGATAAGTATATTGTGTAAATGTTTACAAAACTCCCAAATAATTACATCAATTAAAAATGAGTTAAAAAAAAAAACACAAAGTAAACAAAGATTTGCGGCAGAATCACTTTAAAAATCAAAAAAAAAGAAAAAAATAAAAAACAAGCAGGGATAAACATAAGTACATTTTTATGGGATAGAAGAGAACAAATCTACAAAACCCTGGGTGATTTTTTTTTTCTATACTCCCAAAATAGCCATTAATCCCATTATAACCGAGAAAAATTAGGGGCCGGTTTAAAGAGATTTTCTTTGTAGAAGGGAAATTTTCTTCTCTTTTTTGATGT
>JAHBCN010008150.1:0-39858 GCA_019359885.1 Listronotus oregonensis
AAAGCACTGAATACATGGGCCATTTTTGTGATTAGATACACGGCTGGTATAATCGATTGGACGCAATCAGACCTAGAAGAACTGGACAAAAAAACCGAAGAATGCTCACCCTGCATAACGTGCTGCACCCCAAGAACGACGTAGATAGAATATACCTAGCTAGAAGAATGAAAGGAAAAGTCCTAATACAAATCCAACAAATGGTCGAGAAAGAAAAAAGGAGCTTAGGAGCATACCTTAGTAAAAGCTCAAAAGTGTTTCTCAAAGAAGCAGCTGCAAAATGTCGACTAAACAGTAAGGAAACAAAAGCAGAATAGAAGAAAAACAGATTTACCAAAGAATTATGAATTAAAAAAACAAGCCACTTCATGGAAAGTACCTAAGATACATAGAGGAAGTGGTAGATACAAAAAAGACGTGGGACTTGGTGACCGTGGCTTCTATAAAGAAAGAACATTAATCAACCATATTTGCTGCTCAAGAATAAGCTTTATCAACTAACGTAAGAAAAACACGCATACAAAAAACCTCCACTAATGCAAAATGTAGACTATAAGATAAATATAACTGATTGAATTCATTCTAGTTCTGGATCAGGTAGTAAATGTTTAAACAGAATACGTCTTTGAAATTACAATAATGTTGCTAAAATGATCCACTGGCACCTCTGTAAAAAAACTACAACCATGATGCGAAAAAAACAACTGGTACAACCATCAACCAAACAAAGTTACAGAGAGCGATGGGACAAAAATTGTATGGGATTTCGAATCCAAAACGGACAAAACAGTGGAGCACAATACTCCCTGACATTGTGGTTATCACGAAAGAAAAAATCGAAATTATCGACGTGGCAATAATTCGGAGACGCCAGAGTTACGGAAAAGAAAGGAAAAAGTCGTAAAGTATCAAGAATTGGGTCGTGAAATGTCCCGTTGATATTAACGCCCTTACAGAGTTACACCCATAGTGGTGGGAGCTTTGGGAGCCAATACCCAACCTGGAAAAAATGATCTTGAATCCAAAAATCAAAGAATTTGGCAGTGCACATCTACAAAAAACTGCAGTGTTTGGGACAGCACAAATAATATCGAAATACCTTCGTAATCCCCAACCCCGTGGATAGGGATTCCATTTCGAATATATATATATATATATATATATATATATATATATATATATATATATATATATATATATATATATATATACAGGGTATTTCATGTAACTTAAGGAAGTTATTTAATAAATAATAATGTGTGTCCAAATTTTGAGGCCATTTTTTTCAACACTTTGTATAATATTAACGTAAAACTTTTATGTAATAGTTAACTTAAACCTTAATCTAAGCAATAAATTTAATTACGAGCCGCTCGTTAAATCTTACAGGGTGTAAACAATTTTTAAATTATTGTCTGTATTTTTAAATTTCTCTAAATTTCTCAAAAACGGTCAGTTTTAGGTATAGGAAATATAACAATAACTCACCTTTATTTGGGCTATAGTATTTAAAAATATAAAAAAATATAGCGTGTTCCATAACAAAAAATATAACTTTGATATGTACTTTCTTTGGGTCACCCTGTATATATATATATATATATATATATATATATATATATATATATATATATATATATATATATATATATATATATATATATATATATATATATATATATATATATATATATATATATATATATATATATATATATATATATATATATATATATATATATATATATATATATATATATATATATATATATTGTTCATGACACCCCGTATAAAAACACGTATCCTGGTTTTACACCTTTATTGCAAATTAGGTTCACAAACGTTTCTATGGTAACAAAAAATTCAACGTAACGTTATTGTGACAACTGTTTAACCTTTTACTATCTGTCAACTTCTTTATCTCTGTGAATTGCAAAACTAAATCACTGCGGATTTTCTCGCGCTTTTTTATAGTGAAGGGAAAAGAATGGAAAGTCTGGAAAAGTCTAGAATTAGCTGGAAGGATTCTTTTACTACAGGATGTAAGAAAAGTGTAAAGGATGTCTCCAGCGCCCTCAGGATAATCCGCAATGACCGTCGAAAAAGGGAAAACTAAGGTAAACTATTTTAAATAAATTATTAACCTAAATAAAATGATTCTAACCTTTTATATTTCTAATAACTAAACCTAACTAAAGTCTGTAACATTGCCCCTCCCCAAGTTTTGATCGTCTCGATCAAGTATCTTCTCGATCTTGATAGCGACACAGCCGTTCTAGATGTACAACTTTCATCTTCGCATGTGGGCTCTTCTGAATTCGGTACACCAGATCATTAAGCCGGGTTACTACTTTATATGGTCCCTCCCATGACTTCTGCAGTTTCGGTGAACGCCCCTTGGTTCTTCTTGGATTGTATAACCAAACCTTTTTCACCGACAATGAATCCCTTATGATTACTTCAAGTCATATGGACTTCATACGGTCACTTTCTTTTGTAGCGTATTGCGAACCCCTTTCGTGTATTTCTTGCAGCTGTTTACTGAGTTGACTTACATAATTCTTGCTGGCTTTTCATTGGTAGAAGGTCGTCCAGTAAGTAAATCAACTGGAAGGCATAACTCCGCCCAAAAAGGACTTTAGCAGGTGACGTTCCAGTTGTTTCGTGAGCTGCGGAGCGATAGGCTAGTAAAAACGGCTGTATACAGGTGTCCCAGTTACTTTGTTGGTCATTTACCTTAATTTTCAGGTAGTTATCAAGAGTTCTGTTAAATCTTTCGACCATTCCATCTGACTGCGGGTGAAGGGGTGTAGTTCTGGTTTTATGGATACCCAGGAGATTACAGAGGTTCTTGAATAGATCGACTCAAAGTTTCTACCTTGATCAGTATGTATTTCTCTTGGTACTCCATATCGGCAAATCCATTGTTGAAATAGTACGTCGGCAACAGTGGTAGCTTCTTGATTTGGTATTGGTGTAGACTTCTGGCCATTTGCTGAAGTAATCCATCGCTACCAAAATATAAAGGGATTCCCAGATTTACTTGTTGGAAATGGTCCTGCTATGTCTATGGCAATTCTTTCCAAAAGGTGCCCCTACATTGTATTGCTCATCTTGCCATGGCTTCGTGTCTTAGGTCCCTTGCTGGAGGCGCAGTCCTTACACATTTTGCACCAGTCTTTAACATCGGCACGACTTCCCAGCCAGTAGAACCTTCTCGAACCTTTTCAAGAGTCTTCATAACTCCGAAATGGCCACCGCCTATACCATTGTGCAAGGCTTGCATTACTTCTGGAACCCTGTTGGTTGGTAGTATTGTTTGGATAGGTATGGCTTTTGCCGTCAGAACTTTCCTGTGACTCTTTTTAAAAGTCCATCTTTCATTGCTAAAGAGTCCCATATGGCCCAGTACCCTTTAAATCTCGGAGACTTTGAAGCTACTTTCTGATAGGGGGGTCGTGTGCTGAATTTTCTGTCTTAAATTTTACAATATCTCCAAGATCAGGATCCTCTTGTTGTTCTTTGCGAGGATTTTAGGGTCCCATTCTTGAGAGCACTGATGTGCGGGTTCTTCGGCAGTGAAATTCATCGGGATCTTCTTGTTCTTCACGTCTACTGCAATGTTTACAATCTTCGGGGCAAGGTCTTCTTGATAGAGCGTCAGCATTTTTATGGTTTAATCCTCTTCGATGTTCAATTTTAAAATCGTATTTTGAACACGTTGTAACCATCGTGCTATCTGACCTTCAGGATTCTTGAACTGAAGCAACCACTCTGAGTGATGCATGGTCCGTCCTTAGGTGGAATTTCTGGCCATAAAGGTACTTATGGAAGTGCTCCAGTGATTTGATAATAGCTAAAAGTTCTTTTCTGGTCACACAATAATTTCGTTCAGGTTTTGAAAGAATCTTTGCTGAAATACGCTATCACTTTTTCTTGGCCATCTTGTATCTGTGACAAAATTCCACCAATAGAAGCATTGCTTGCATCAGTGTCCACAATAAAAGTTTGATTGGGTTGTGGATATGACAACACTGGAGGATTGCAAAGGGCTTTCTTCAGTTGTATAAAGGCTGCTTCACAATCTTCGGTCCATTCATAGCTTTTGTTGTCTTCGGTAAGTCGATGTAATGGTCTGGCAATGGCAGCAAATCCACATGTATAAATCTTCTATAGTAAGTGCACAACCCCAGGAAACTTCTAATTTCATGCTTGTTTTTCGGTGTAGGCCAGTTTTGGATAGCTTGTCTTCTCTGGATCTGTTTTCACTCCTTCTTCAGTAATTATGTGCCCCGTATTTAACTTGTTTCTGGAAAAGGTGACATTTCTTTGGACTAAGCTTTAGCTGGGCAGATCTTAGCTTCTGAAAAACCTCTTCGACATTTCTAAGGTGGTCTTCAAATGTTTTTCCAAGAATAATAATGTCATCTAGGTATACTAAGCATGTTTTCCAAGTTAGCTCCACGTAATGTTAACTCCATCAATCGTTCAAAAGTAGCAGGGCATTGCGTAGACCAAATGGCATAACATTAAACTGCCACAGTCCGGTTCCGGTTGAAAAGGCAGATTTTTCCTTATCTTCGGGATGAAGTTCTACTTGCCAATAGCCACTTTTCAGGTCTAAAGTCGAAAACCATTTTGAACCCGTCAGAGTATCTAGAGTATCGTCTATTCTCGGTAACGGAAAACTGTCCTTCTTCGTGACGTCATTAAGTCTTCTGGAAATCAACACAAATCTGGTGGAACCATCTTTCTTCTTAACCAGGACTACTGGAGATGACCATGGACTCTGGGATGGTTCTATAATGCCTTGGTTTTGCATGTCTCCAATTGTCAACTTCGTCTCTTTTGGCTAAAGGAATTCCGTCGTGGTGGTTGCCTTATCGGTGCTGCATCACCCGTATTTATTCGATGTTGAACTATGTTGGTTTTTCCCAAATCTTTTTCAGAGAGAGAGAAACGTCTTTGATTTCTTCTCAGAAGGTCTTCCAACTTAGTAACCTGCACTGGATCTAACAGGGCTTTTGCAGAAATTACCAAGTCTTGCAGAGCATCAGGTAGTTTACTTAAAGGAACTTCAACAGGTGTAAAGGCATGGGTAACTATCATATTAGCAGGTTGACAGGTACCAATTTTGTCACCTTGTTGGACTTGTTGAGGGTGGTCTTTCAGGTTCAGCATTTTGACAAATACCGTATTTCTTCTGTTTTGCGTCAAAGTTCTTGCGGGTAGAATTCCTTTAGCGTATAGTGGACTATTTTCAATTGGTTCAACTAATAGATTTCACCTTCTTCTAAGTCTTCACACCATGCTTGGATTATGGCTCTTGAATTTGGGGGTAAAATGACATCTTCTGTAAGTACAACTTCTCGAATGGATACTTCATTGTTCCGTGGAAATCTCATTACAATCTCTTCATTACTAGTTCGCAGTATTCGTTGTGGAAGGTCAAGTACAAACTTCTGATGTTCCATAATGTCACATTCAAGGATAACTTCGTCCATTATGTCAGCACAAACTCAACGTGTATAAAAGTTGTTGTCCCCAAGGTTATTCTTGCTTCATGTATGCCTTTAATTGGTATAACTTCTCCATTGGCAGTTTCCAAAATATAATTTTTCTCTCTGGACGAAATATTTTGCAATGGGCTACGATGTTCGGCCTACACAGTATGTGCGGAACCAGTATCTAGTACCATTTCACATTCCCTGACCGCATATATTTCCAGGTACTACCAAGCTGGAGCCGTTGTTTTGCAGCCGGGATACTCTTATTGTTGTTGATGGGGCTTGGTAGCACTGGGAGTTTTTAGAACTACTGGCAGGGACATTAAATCTGGTACAATTTCTTTGGACATGCCCCCTTTACTCACACTTCCAGCAACAGATGTTATTTCTTCGTCTAAATGTCATAGTGCTGTCTCTTTCTGTTTGTTTTTGAGGAATATCTCGTGCAACTCCTTCATCACTCTTGCAAAATCATTATTTGAATTTTCATCTGCTGGAACAAAGTTCATCCTTCGAACTCTTGTCTGACCTCTGGATGTTTGTTTAGCTGTTTCAAACTGAAGTGCATAAGCAAGAGCTTCGGATATTTTTCTTAAGTCTGGCCATTCTTAACGCCTGGTTCATATCTGGATCACGTAAGCCTTCAATAAACTACCTACTGCTAATTCCTGTTTAATTTCTTCTGGGTATGCCGGATATGTCAGATTTATAAGCCGTACGATATCCGTTTCATACTCCTGAGGCTTTCATTATATCTTTGTCTGTCCTTGGAGCTGCGCCTTATAAAACTTCCTGTAAGTGAGCTTCCCCGTATCTCATTCCCAGGAACTTAACAATGGTTTCGTAGTCACATTGCTTCTCCTCGGGAATGTTTCTTAAAACCTCCATAGCTTCTCCTCGAAGAGCTTAGTACTAGAGCTCGTGCCTTCTCTGGTGAACTCCACCATTTCCATTGGCGGCAGCTTCAAATTGTCGAAGATACGTAACCCAGGTACCTTGCCGTCAAAAGTGGGTGGTTTCATAACAGTTACGGTGGTACCAAAATTCTGAAACAACACCTGTACTAGCTATATTTTTAATCTGTCGCTGTAAATGTTGGACTTCTTGTTGCATTTGACCTTGGATTTGATAAACTTTGTCTTCAACCGATTGTTGTATTTCTTGCATCTCTCTTCTTTAACATCTTCCTTGGTAAGTTTTAATTCAAATAGCATTTGTTTTCTTAGCTCGTCTTGACTTTGTTGAAAATTCTCCTTTTAGGTGTTCTCGAATTTTCACCATCTTTTCTTTAAGCTCTTGTTTCATTTCTTCTTGGCTCTTTTTGATGTCTTTTTGAATTTTTCGATCTGTTGTCTTGTTTCTGCTTGACTTCTCTTCATTTCCTCTTGATTGGTCTTTTAATTCTCTCTTTTAGATCTTCTCTCATGGATTCTTGGTTCGTCTCTCATTTCTTTTCTTCAGATCTTCTTGACTAGTCTTCATTTCTTTCTTCAGATCTTCTTGACTGGTCTTCATTTCTTTCTTAAGATCTTCTTTCAATGATTCTGGCTGGTCTTCATGTCTTCCATCATTTGCTTCATCAGTGCAGTTAATTCTTCCATAGCTGCTGTTTGCTGTCTGGTCCCAACAGGCATTCAAATATTCTTAATCACTTTCGCTTTCTTGTAGGTCCTCGTTCCGCTTCTGACACCAAATGTTCCGTGACACCCCCGTATAAAAACACGTATCCTGGTTTTACACCTTTTTATTGCAAATTAGGTTCACAAACGTTTCTATGGTAACAAAAAATTCAACGTAACGTTATTGTGACAACTGTTTAACCTTTACTATCTGTCAACTTTATCTCTGTGAATTGCAAAACTAAACTGGCCCGCGGATTTTCCTCGCGCTTTTTATAGTGAAGTGGAAAAGAATGGAAAAGTCTGGAAAAGTCTAGAATTAGCTGAAGGATTCTTTTTACTACAGGATGTAAGAAAAGTGTAAAAAGGATGTCTCCAGTGCCCTCAGGATAATCCGCAATGACCGTCGAAAAAGGAAAATCCAAGGTAACCTATTTTAAATAAATTATTAACCTAAATAAAATTCTAACCTTTATATTTCTAATAACTAAACCTAACTAAAGTCTGTAACAATATATATATATATATATATATAAACACGGGGTCCTGCAGAAATGCGTTACGGGTTAAAGTTTTATTTTTTTAAATGAAACACCCTATATATTGCAACTTTTTTTGAATCTTCTGAAAATTCTGAATATTTCTTGATTACCATGTCCTATATCTAAATGTAATAGTTTTCGAAATATTCGCATTTTAACAAAGCAGCTCCATTCGAAAATAAATATTCTAGATTTTAGATTTTAGGTGGCCGTGAATTAGGCAGTCACGAAGAAACAACAGTTTTGTTTATTACTGACAGTAACAGATTTAGCAAATTATTATATTTAGTTAATGAAACATTTTGTAGATAAAAATGCACATTTTTTAGAAAGGGAAGAACAATTAATTTTGCAAATATTTATTAAAACAAATAATAACGCTAAATTGGCTCAAAGGGAACTCCGCAGAATTAACCCCCGGATGCACGTTCCAGACTAAAAAACATTTTATCGAACCTATGAAAAGTTTCAATAAACATCCAGTCTAGCGAGAAAAAAGGAAACAATAAAAAGATATGAAAACAGTAATTTAAATATACTACTAAAAGTTGAAGAAAATCCAAACATTTATATAAGAAAAATATCGAAAAGTTTAAAGGAAGAGCTTGTGTTTGATGATTCAAAAAATACCTCTTATGGAAGAATTTAAAATACTCTCGACAAAACAGGGTATAAACCTTTCAAAATTAGGCCTACAACAAAAATAACGCCAAGACAACGAGAAAAAGGTTAGAAATTTGCCGAACTATGTTAGAAAAAATCAATTTGAGTAATAGTTACTTGAAAAATGTATTTTGGACTGACGAGTCATCATTTGCAACTAGTGTTATGATAAACAGGAAAAATACTAGACACTGGACCACAGTAAATCCCCACTGCTATAGGGAATTTTAATTTCAAGGTCGCCAAACTGTCAATCTGTGGTGTGCTATTTGAAATAACATAATAATAGGTCCTCATTTCTTTAACGTTTGTTTACACGCAAAGAGTTATTTGAATTTTTTCCAGCTAGAACTAGAGAACTATTTAAATGAACTTCCAACAAGATGGCACTCCCCCTACAGTGTAGTAACTGTTACAAATTTTCTTAACCAAAGGTTTAATGAATGGATTAAAAGGGATGCACCAATAAAATGGCCACCAACAGCCCTGACTTGACGCCGATGGATGCATTTTTATGGAGAACGCTAAAAAATCGAGTGAATGCAAATTCCATTAAAAACTGTAAACATTCAAAAAAACTTTTTAGAATGGAAATTCAAATCCTAAATGAAGATTATAGCCAATCTATCACTGCCGCAGTAGAAAGGTTACGAAGAACTTATATCAAATGTATTGAAGAAAACAGGGGCCCAGTTGAGCAATTTAATTTGTAAATACGACATGTTTTCTTGTATGGTTGTTCTTGACATTAAATTGTTTTTGATTTTGTTTCTCACTTTAAAATAAGATCATTTATGTTTTTTGTATCGATAAAATTTTTGGATTTTCTATAGCTTTAGTAGTATATTTAAATCACTATTTTCATTTCTTTCCACTGTTTAACGCTATTATTTGTTTTAAAAAATGTTTGCAAAATTACTGGTTGTTCACTTTCAAAATAAGGCTTTTTTTATTAAACAAATATTTCATTAAATACATCTAATTATTTACTAATTGTGTAACTATCAGTAATAAACAAAACTGCTGTTTTTTCGCGACCGCCTAATTCACGGCCACCGAAGAACTAAAATCTAGAATATATATATTTGAATGTAGCTTCTTTGTTAAAATGCAAATATTTCAAAAACAATTACATTTAGATATAGCACATGGTAATCAAGAAATATTCAGAATTTTTAGAAAATTCAAGAAAGTTGCAACCTGTGGCGCACTTCCGCAACCCCCTGTATATCTATCAAGATATCCTGCAAATAGCATATATAATTTTCTACAACTCTTGTGTTTAAGATTTTTGTCTAATGCGAAAAACAAAAAAAGTTAAAAGGGGGGGATATTATAAATGATCACCGTATATATTATATATATATATATATATATATATATATATATATATATATATATATATATATATATATATATATATATATATATATATATAGATATATATATATATATATATATATATATATATATATATATATATATATATATATATATATATATATATATATATATATATATATATATATATATATATATATATATATATATATATATAGATATATATATATATATATATATATATATATATATATATATATATATATATATATATATATATATATATATATATATATATATATATATATATATATATATATATATATATATATATATATATATATATATATATATATATATATATATATTTTAGATAAGGTTAGTTTTACTTTGTTTTATTATGGTAATAAATTAATACATAAAAAAATAAAATAAAGCTTAAAAAATATTTTATTATACAGAAAAAATTAAGTTTAACTAAGAAAATATTTTTATACTGCATTAAAAAAAAACACTTTATTATGAATTTAGCAAATTCTAAATATGTGTTGTAACAATATACTTTTTATTTAAAATTTATGCAAAAAAATTGACCAGGTTTTTTTTCAAAAAATGTATAAAGTATTGTAATGTACATTTATTATAGAATGCGTGTAATTGGGTATCAGATTTACCTCTGGTCAAATTAAAAGTAAATTTTCCTACCTAAATAATTTAAATCAAAACCCCCTAGAAATAGATTACATCTAGGTAATCTGGTATAACTTCGTTTCACGAGGGTTTGTACTTTCGTCATCAATTGCCTTACCTTTTTTAACAAATTAAAAAGGTCAAAAACAGACTGAAACAAATTAATGACGTCAAAAAGGTTGGTCGTTTCTTAAAATCAAAATGGCTGCCGTTCAGCAGCTGATTTTTTAAAGCTACAATAATAATAATATCCTAAAATATGGGTTATGAAATTATGGCATTTTTCAAACTTGTCAAAAATTTTTTTTTGTCAAAAGTAAAGTCAGATTTTATTTTCATTTTCGTATTTTTATTGTGTAAAATGCCTCGACTGTATTCAGAAGGTGAACAAAATTATGATTTTAAACCTTATTGACTATTTCACACAGGGGAGAGATGAATGAATTAACCTGTTACCACTTACTGCAGTTTTAGAGGTAAGTAGAATTATTTATTCTTGTGGTTTGTTATTGGTATACATATTAAAATGTAATTTATGACTATATTTCTTTGCATGCTGTAGAGAGTAGCTGATGCCCTGGAAGTCAGGATTACCACCGTTAAAAAGATAAGTTCGCATGGGATCAGAAACAATGAGGATTACGTAAAGCAGCTACAACAACCGCAATTCAATGCTCTCGTGGACGCCCTCCCTTTATAAGATTCATGAGCTATCATCATTAGAAATAGAATTTACGCAAGGTTTGCTGCAGGTATTTAAAATAAACTTTATTTTATTAAATAAATTTTAAAAAATGTATACATATTTTTTTACGGGGGAACATGTTGCATTAGTTTCAATTTCGAAACAAATTTTGCAGAATCTTGATGGTGTGGAAATTTTTAAGAGTGTCCCTATGTAGAGGATTAAAAGCACTGCAGTTTAAATGGCGAAAAGATTCTATATCCAACAGAACATATTTAATAGAACAGCCATATGTCATTGAAAAAATAGTTCGTTTTTTAAGGTCATACCTGGATAATTTTACCGCCAGTATTGGTTTAAAACCTGTGTTTTTGGACGAAACGTGGATATACAGGTTTGTAGAAAAGTTGTATTAAAATTATACAAAATGTAAAAAATATACATATTTTTGCTATATTAGCAAAGGAGCGTTTAGAAATAGTTGGCAAGATGGCTCAATTAAAACTGTCACGAAGAAAAGTTCAGAAGGCGTCAGATATATTATGCATGCATGGATCAGAGACGGGTTTTGTTTCTAATGCAAGCCCTATTTTTAAATCTGGTTCCAAATCCGGTGATTACCATGACGCCATGAACGCTGAAAATTTCGGAAAAGTGGTTTCCAGAACAATTGCTCCCAAATTTAGAAGAGCCATCCCACATAGTGATGAATAACGCATCCTACCACTCCAGGTTATTAGAGAAGATTCCAAACTCAAGTTGGTCTAAGCAACTACTTCTAAAATGGTTACAAGATAGAAATATCGAGTATCCTGATACACCCATGAAAATAGATTTATGGAATATAGTTAAATAGTTTTACTGTAACAAAAATATGTGTAAGCAGCAACTTATATTTTTATTAGAATACATTACTTAAAAAAATATGCTGTTTGCTTCTTTAGACTTGACGAACTAGCATTACAATATGGTCACCGAGTACTAAGGCTTCCACCTTATCATTGCCAGTTTAATCCCATAGAAATGGTATGGTCGGAGGGCAAGAGGTACTATGATTCAAGAATATTTTCAATCAAACCAGTTACTGCCAATGCGGTTTTAAGCTTATAGAATGAAGCACTAGTAAAAGTAATGTTTTTAAATTAACCATATTACTTTTCCTTTAATGTTTTTTATTTCTCTAAAGGTAACCCCTGACAAATGGACCTATTACTGCCGCCATACGAATAATCATTTTCAAGCAGCCTGATGGGAAAGAGATCGCTATTTGGACTCTTCAGATATTCTTCCTGTTATTATAAATGTAAACGACTTAGATTCATCAGAATTTAGTAGCGATGATGAAAGTGTTTCTTGTTTTCATATCATCTATTCTTGATTTTTGTTCATTTGTGTTTCGCTGGATGTTTTTTTGTAATAAATTCGTTTATTATCTTTTTTCTCCCATAATTATGTGTATTATTTATTGCTTTGTAAATAAGCCAAACGTATGGTTTTGTAGTTGCTTACTGTATTTATGAAAGACACCAAACACATATTAAATTATTATACGATATTTCATGGAATAACGAAAAATTGAGAAAAGGAAATATATTTTTGTATAAACAAGATGTATAAAACCACTTTGTACGCGTTTAATTATTTTGGATATTTTTGGTCTCTCGTAAATAAACTTCATGGGCCTAATTGCACCATTTTATGAATAAACTTGACTTTGTTAAGTCGACTTAAAAGTAAAGCCAAGCTTGACTTTTCTTTGGGTTGCAACTTAGTTATACTTAGTAAGTGATAATGCTGGCACCACCGCATATTATAAGTTACGGCTATGGTATTTTCTGCTTCTTTAGTGTTCAAAAATCCAGTTAAACCTTATATAACATCCATATAAATAATTTGATTAAAGAAATTTAAAAAAAAAGAACATAAACTAACAAATAAAATTACCAAAAAAGAGTGAACATGCGAAAAAAAAAACGTTTGTTGCTAAAGCAAGGTTTAAGATAGGCACGGCACAAGGAATATTATAAAAAATAAACCAATTATAGACCGTCTTTTTTTAAATGAAAAATCGGAAAAAGTTTAAAATAATCCGCAAATCGTTATATACGTGCTATATTCCATGTATGAATCGCAAATTGTTATATATGTATTATATTCCAGGTACTTCTTTCTGGTTTCTATAAGGCTTAAAAAATGAAATTCCTTCTAAAATGTGTATTCTGGATAATTACTTGTTCCACATTATGCCGACTTAAAACACCCATTTTCTAAAAAAATCGGGGATTTTGATGGTTTTTTCATCATGAGAAACACAAAAAAATCAACAAAATAGAAAGACAAGAATAACGTGTTAAGCCTTTCAGATATTTTAAGGCTGGAGATAAAGCGAATCTTGAATCCGCCGATAACGCTGGTCCAATCGAATTTTTGATTTAAGCTTAGCTTTACCTTAAGAAAATTAAAAATTTTATTTTTGCAATCGGATCATGATGAATTAAAAATTTTATTAGAAAACAATTCTGAACGTGCTCTAAAAAGCGCTTTGAAACGTACTTGCATCAATATTGCCTAACTTTAATTAAAAATGTGAACAGCATTGAATGTATATGAATTAGCTACGACAACCCTTTTTTTCCAAGTCATGACGTCATTGATGACGTAAGTATAAACCCTCGTGAAACGTTCTATACATATAAATATCCTATGTGTTGCTGTGTGAAAAAGATTTTTTGCTTCTAAGTCTTATTAATTTTTTGTTACCTTTAGTTTTTGTCATATTTATACTTTTTATATACTTTTTACTTTAGGGAATACCGGTTCTTTTTAATTCTTATTATGCTAATTTTTTCCTAAAACCTTTAACAAGTGCTTCTTACCTCCATTGTTAGTTACTTGGTAGAAAGGTTTTGCTTTGGTAAAAATAATGTTACAGGTGAAAGCTCTTTGTAGGTTTTTATGACTCCCAATTTTATGGTTATCTTATCTTAGTGAATTTATCATATTAAAAACCTTAGTCTAATTGTTTTAGGGGTTTACAAAAATATATTTGAGTTAACTAGGCTTGTGTATCTGTGGTTATCCTAGAATATTTATGGTACTGTGATGCTTGTTTAAAGTAAAATTTTCAAATCTATCAGGTTACGACTCTTTATTTAAATAACAATGTTTATAAATAACATCTTTAGCAGCAAAATGTGATTTATAAATATGGGCTATAAGAAAATACATAAATGAAAAAAATTTTGAAAATCCTATTGGTAATTTAGTCACGCTTGTTACGCAATTTTACCCCTTTTTGGTTTTTAAAATATTTAAAAATATGCTGTAACTTTTTTATTTAAAAAATATTTTGTATCTAAAAATATAATTACGCAACTTGATTTTGAAAAATTGAAATTTGTAAAAAAAAAGATTTTTTTACCAGCGTTATTTTTTATTCACACAGAATAAATTTTTATTAAAATCAAAGGCATTTGTTAACATCTTTTTTATAATGTATTTAACACACGCGACAATGTTTACATAAAGCAAGAAACAAATAAACTTATAATTAAACGCAAATTTGGCAACAGCACATCAGTTGTTTAAATCTTAAAGTAAAATACTGACACATCTGTATGTAAAAATTACGTTAAGCTATTTTTTTTTAAATAAAAAGAACCAAAGTGGGTTTGGTTTTTAAGATTTATTATTATTTTTAGAATATGGTATAAATCTAAAACTTAATAACTATTTGTAAAATAATCTTTAATGGGGCAGGGATGTATCACAAAATAAATTTGTAGCAGATCCATTTTGATTTTAAATGAAACTTGGTTGTGGCTGTGTGCACGTAAGAATTTAGGGAATGAAGAGACTTTGTATTTCGTACAAATTTTTATTCTAAACAATTCTAGCAGAGCGCTTTCTGTATAATCATCATCAGTGCTATCTACAAGCAAGAAATAAACTTTAAAAGTAAATTGAAGAACTGTTTAAATATTTTTTATAATTTCCTTTCTTAAAATATTTAAAGAGTTCTTTAATTTACTTTTAAAGTTCATTTCTTGCTTGTAGATAGATAGCACTGATGATGGTTATACCGAAAGCGCTCTGCTAGGATTGTTTTCAATAAAAATTTGCAAGAAATACAAAGTCTTTCATTCCCTATTTTAATTTTGTCTTAAATCTTGCTGTTAAAATTAAAAAAAGAAACAATTTATAAAATTTAAAAAATATTTGTAATAAATTTTATAACCTACTAAACTTATTTGTCCGTGTAAATACTTGTTTGAAAGGAAATTATTTTTTTTACTTATATTAAGTGGTTTAAGTTAAAGTTTAGATATCTTTATCTCTTTATGTGTAGGTTTACTATAAATAATACTTGGTTGCCCTTTGCTGTCTAATGCTAAGGTTATTTCAGAAAACCCGGAAATCAATTAACTAAGTAACTTTTTATTTTTATAAATAATAAATGTATCTGTCACAAAAAATTGGTCTGTTATTTGTGACATTACAATATAAATAACAAAAAATATATCTTCTGGCGTGTCATAATAACAATATTTTAAGAGCCATCTTTGGTATTAAAAAGAACACATTTTTCGGACAAAGTACTTAATAGTTCTATTATAGTCCCAGGACCATAATGTATTAATTATAGTCCTAGGACCATAAGAAAAAGAACCCATTTCACAAAAATATGTTTTAAGCATATATAATAATAAACTGTCATATTGGTCCTTTTTTAAATTATTGACTATAAAAAACCATTTAAAAAAAACTTTTTAGGGAGCTATAAAATACGAATTACGTTGCTGATACCGATGGGTATTTATGATTTTTATTGTAATAGGTGATGCACTTTTGAAGGTTATACATTTAGATATACCTTAAATGTTTTTTTTTGCTTTATTAGATAATAGGTGATGCATCAGTTAGAGAATTAGGTGCGTACTGCTTTTATTAAAGTCATATATGGCATCCCTGGGAAAGAAAAAGTTTAACATAATAAATATCCTTGTTTGTTTCACGAGCTGACACTTTAAAAAAATAAAATAGTTAAAAATTGTAATTTTGCATAAATTTTATACAAGTAACTTTATATAACTCTTTTATAAAACCTTAAGGGCTAAAAGCATGCGGCGGCGTTAATAAGTTACAAACAAAATTATCTGAAGGCTATTCCATTTATTTATACATCTATATTTGTTTTTTTTAAGATCTCAATACAAGAAACACCAATTTAAGATACGCTGTGTACACTGCCAAGATTTTATTTAAAAAATCAATTAATACCTTTGTCCTAAAACAGTAAGTTGCGCAGTTTTATGCTACAGTTTGTTATACTTATTCGGTAAATATTTGTAAAAAAAATTAGACCCAAATGTATTTTGCCTAAACCAATTTTTAATGGTTACTAAAAAAATCTGTTTAAAACCATGGAATAAATTAATACTATAGTTTTTTAAAATTTAAACTTTCATGCGCAACTGAAACATAGTTTAAACTATAATTCATTTGTATATAAAGTAACGCCTTTACCTCAAACTCAACAATATAAAGGTGTTTATAGCTACAGGGAATTTAATTTTCAGGGGTAAATGGTCCTTCTAATTAAGTGAGGGTTGTTGTGTTTAGACACTAATTTTGTACATGTGGTTATGTAGCGTAATATCGGTAGATCCGCATTTACTACATCACTTTTATGAGTAAAACGTATTAAGAAATTTTGTAATAAGTTCTTAAAAGATTATTTATTTAGCTTATGGATTTAAATTATAAAAGCTAAAGATAATAAATATATAAAGACTGTTTTAAAGTCAACACAATATATTTCCAGTGCCTGTTCTGCACATGACAATAGTATAAAAAGTGTGTATTATATTTTAAAGCAGCAATACTTTTTACACTATAAGTTATAGCATCGTACTGCCTCTTTTATAATAATATAGATAAAATTAGATATTAAATTATTTATTCTTCATTTAATTGAAAAAAAAAACTCTGACTAAAAAAATTATATTGGCCCAATTTTAGTGTAATATAATGTTTCTGTTATAAAATATTTTTGTTTTAACTTATATTTTATTGAAAGCGAAAAATCCACAACTTAATGCCTATTTGTTCCAGTTAAATTTAAAGTAGTACCAAGAAAACAAGTTTTTAATAGGGCTTCTTTATCTTATTATATCATATGTTTTTTAAAGAAAGATGATGATTTGTTTTTAATTTAAATTATATCTTTGTTTCTTTAATATATTATTTTATTTTTAATTAAAAGTTTTACTTGAAAACAGAAAAAGTTTTTAAAAGGCTTAAATACATACATGATTGCTTAAATACTTTGTGTATAAAAAAAAACAATATTACAAAAAAATTCCTGTAATTATTAAATGTTAATGATATATGGACAATCTTTAATAAATTTAAACAATTAAGTATCTTTTTTCCATTATTTTAGTTTATAACCTAATATAATATTTCTGTATATTTGAATGTCTAAGAAGGCAGAAGAGTAAAAGGATAAACAAAGTTAAAAGCTTGTGTAGATTTTTTTTTATCTTGGGACAGTCCGCGAAGGCATAAACCCAAGTACTAACGCAACTTAAATGTTTTAAGAGAAATCGGAGGCAGTTTATTGACACGAGACCCGAATATTTACAAATTTAAAGGGGAAAAAAATTTCTACAAAAAAAAGATTTTACTAGATCGTTTATTTATCCTAGACACTTTAGGAATAAAGGAACGGACAAAGGCAAGATAAAGTTCGGAGCCTATAAAGAGCGAAAGCTATAAAAAAAATAATAGGGGAATTGGGTAGGATTAACAGCAGGTTCTTTGACAAAAAAGTTGACTTGTTTTGTAGAAAAAAGAATAGTTGTGTCTTCAAAGGTTAATAGAAAAAAAGTTTTATTACAGAGGTTATGCCTTATGTGAGGACTTGAAATATTTAATGCTATTTAATCAATAAAGGACTATTTTTAAAACAATATTTTGCCAGTTTAGTTTAATTACTTTAAATAGCGGCGTTATTCTCATTTATGAACTCTATATGAATATGATGTTTTTAGTTCTTTATCGTCATGAACGATAAAATGAAAATTTGGAATTTGTTTCTAATAGCCTTTATATAATAATACTTTTAAACAATAATCAAAACAAATCAGAAGTTGATTTAGTACAGTGGATGGGGAGAAAAAAGGTGTTTGACCTCCGGATTTTTTTGTACAGTTTCAATTTTTATGAAAATTTGGAATTAAGTTGCTTTTACCTTCTAGATAAAAGTTTATATATGCTTAAGGTGTGCTTTTTATTTTTAGGGGGTAAAAACCACCCCCTATGCTAAAAAAATAAAAAACTATAGAAATAGACCTTATGTAAATTAAAATTATAGCTAAATATGTAGAATAAATATATTTTTATGTTGTAAGTAATATCTAACATTATATTTGTAACGTTTCAACCCTTAAAACTCAACCTTAATAACGAAATTACAAAAAAAATGTTTTTTATTTTAAAATTATTTAATAATGCTTTTACTGTAGAAAAATATATATTTTAGCAGTTTACGGTATAATAAATATTTAACTACCATAACCACCCTTTATGAGACTTACAAAAAAAAATTTTTCGCAAATTGAAACAATTTGATGATACATAATTATACTTTCGGAAATGAAGCTAAAAAATAGCAAAACCTCGCAATTTTTTTGTCCTGCATCGATTTGCATTAAAATTTGAAATTAGGCGCTTCTAACCCTATCCTTCAAATTATATTTTATGCTGATGTGCGCTGTTTGTTTCTAAGGGTTAAAACTACCCCTAATTATCAAAACTTATAGAATAACCTTTTAAACCTTAAGACTTTGTTGGATTAATTATTGTTTTATGCTTTGGAAGATAATTTTAACATATTTCAACCCTTAAAAATCAACCTTTGTTAGAGCTTAAAGTAAAAAAAAATATTTACCCTAAAAAGATGATTAATTTATCATAGTGATTTAATTTTAGAATGCTGTTGCTTAAAATATGTACTAATTTCATATTGCAACTTTTTGACCCTTATTATAGCCTAAATAAAAAAAAAAGATTCATGCTTAAAAAATTAATAGCTTAACAGATTTATTAATTAAAAATAATACTGCCTGAAATATATATATATATATATATATATATATATATATATATATATATATATATATATATATATATATATATATATATAATTTCATTCTTTTGCAAATTTTAAATCCTTAAAAACCACCCCTTACAACATTGCAATTCTTATAAACCAATATAATAGATATAAATAGGAAAAAAAGGAGAATTACACACCAAAATTATACCGGAAAAAGTATAAAGTATATCGGTTGTATGGAACATTATGCTCCGAAGTGGGCTATTCAAATTTTTCAAAAAAAAAGTGTTTGGTTTTTTAAACATAACTGCTTTAGTTTTAATGATAGAACGTTTTTTTAAAAATAGTTTTGTAGGGTTTTTTTTACGAGGCTACTTGAATTAAATTCTTTTTAATCCCTTAGTTTTAAGATGGTATGAGTTTAAAGTGCTAGAAAAGGTGGTTTTCGCTCGTAAATAGGGACTTTAAAGAGCCATATCTGGCCAAATATTTATTGTACAGAAAAATATATTTAATGAAAAATCGTTTTTATCAAAAAAGCTACAATTCGGTACTCCAGCATTTTTTTTTGTATCTCCAGTATTGCTGGAGTTATTTTGAAGAAAATGGTTAATTTTACGAAATTGCGAAAAATCGTTTTTCACTTTAAGCTCCAATTTTTCCAAAGTTAAACATTTTAATTTGGTTAAATTCCTGGAAAGTATTAATAATACATATATAAAAAGAATCGCAGAAGGGTGCAGATCAATTTTAATTAGGAGGGGAATTAGGGGCTTGTTTTTAATGATCTTTTTGTAGAAAAAAGTAGGGACCGACCTAATTTTTAGAATAACTCGCTCAATTTTCATGCTAAAAACTTTTTTTTGTTTTTAAAAGAAAGGTCTAATTTTATACTTTAAAAAAGACTTCATATGTTTTCCTTGAAAAATGCAAACTTTTCCCGCTGCTTGACTTTGAATCTTTTAAATTTAGCATTTGACGAACAAAAGGTAACCATTAACAAGCCGTAGCTCGGTCCGTATTGGTTGTGGAGAAATTATAAAAAAAATATTTTTTTAAGCTACAATTTTGCTCTTTACAGTTTTTTTGATAAAATGCATATTTTTAGAGTCATTTGTGAAAAACCCATAAAAAGCGTCAATTTTTTTGTCGAAAAACTTTTACTTTCAATCAATAACTCGAAAAATACTAGTTTTACGAAAAAATGTATAAAATATTTTTTACTTTAAATTACTTTCTTTATCGATTTCTGTAGTTAAAATGTAACGAAAAAATTCCACCCCCAAGATAGGGTGGTAACCACCCCACGAATAAAAGCAGGATGAAAGCACACCCCTACCTTCTGTGAAAATTTCAGGTAAATTCATGCAGGATAAAAAAATTCCGAGCCAAAATGCCTCATTCCTGTACTAATTTTTCATATGTTAATATTTCTAATATTTAGATGTGAATCAAAGATCTGGTCTAATTATTCCTTTCTTATGTTTTCTATCTTTTACAGCAGTTTTTTAATGAATAATAATAATTTTATATATTTAATGTTTCTACCACTCCTGGATCTAAACAGATTATAGAAAATACAATGGTTTATTAGTTTTAATATTTCATGATGCAGGGTTGCCCAAGAAGCGGGTTGGTAATGTAACGCTAACATAATAAAAAACAATGCAAATATATCACCTTAAAATAATTGGCACATGTAGCAACATATTTCCTAAAATTTTGTATTTTTATTTTATATTATTTTACAAAAAAAATATTATCAATATTGCAAAAATATTTTTGTAAGGTGCACAAACCTTTAGTTGGGTGAACCAAACTTGCAACAACCAATTGAGGTATTAGCAGATTCATTAATTTCAGTAAGGCGGGTTTCTGATATTACTCATATATTTGTCGGATCAGTCCACAAGGTAACCAAACTCCAGAAATTTCATCTATATTAAATTTTAATTCTACAAGCAATAAATAAAGATGACCTAGATCAAAGACTGTTGGAAAAAAATGACTCCGTTTATTTACAGAACCCCAAATCGGATTTTAAAACGCCTGCTCTTTAGTGATTGTTCCTTAAAAAAACACAAAAATTAATTTAAATGCTTTGGTAATAATTTAAGGAAAATCAAATTTAAGCTGATTTAATCAATTTTAAATATAATAGGATATAAAAATAGAATAAAACCTTATTTAATTATGATGTATTAAAGAATTAGGGCTTTGAATGCAAAAGTAGCCCAAAGTGCAAAATATTTAGTTTATATAAATTAATCCGATAATTTGGTTAAACTAACACAATTGTTTGTTAATTGGTATTTTTTTACTTATTGGGCTCATTGCAGGTTTTATTCAAATTTTGTATCGTTACTTTTTGTCGAAAAGCCCTACATTTTGACTTATAACGCCTTACTTGCACAAACTTTCCTAAAATTTCCTTTTTTTAACACTGGTTATACATAAAATGCTAAAACACTTATTACTTTATAGGATAAATATATTTTTACGCTTTTTAGTAATTATTCTTAATAAAAAACGACTACAATTTTTTTTAAAATTTTACTTTTAAAAAAATTAACTAAATTGTACGACGCGGAACATTACATTAACAGCGTTTATTTTGTTAGTGTTTAAAAAAGAGGATTTTTTTCATTTTATTCTAATACTAATATGTTGTAAGCGCATATTAGTTTCGTTAGAAGTACTACCTGAAAATAAAAATTTTCAGTTATTTTTACTGGGGGTCATGACTAAAAAACTAGGAGGTACTGACAAAAAATGACTTTAAACTGGTGATCAGCGCCCCAAAAGATAACCCCTATGTAAAATTTGAGTAAAAACGACGATGGGCTAACTTAAAAATACTGGCAAATTTACTAAAGTCGTTTGATAAATTGAACCCAACCGTATGCTAAATTTAATTCGGAAGTTTGGTAAACTTGATCTTATAGTTAGATTACTTCAAGTGTAACGATTGGTTAATTTAACCTAATAATACTGTAAACCTAAATTGTAGGAAAGGTTTACTTGTTTATACCAAATATATGATTAATTTAACCACATCAGCTAATAAAAATTTAAATATTGTAGAAGGTTTTGTATACAATTACAGTTTTTAAGGAATGCTTAATATTGTTAACTTGTTTATACCCTAGTGGGTACTTAGGTACCCGTTGTATCCCCTTTGTCCAGGAATAAATAAATAAATAAGGTTGATTTAACCGGATAATGTGATTATTCATATTAAATCGTATAGTTCTCTTAAATCAACTTATTTTTGCCTATTTTACCCTTTTTTTGTGCAACTAGGAATAAAATTGCTCTAAATTTTAGAAGATAAACTAATTAAGTATAAGACTTTATTTTTTAAATAAATAAAACTTTACTTACCAACATTTATTCAATAATAACATTTTTTTAATATTTTTTTTGTTGCAATTTGAAGTTTGAGAATCACATTTATTAGGATTTTTTAATGCACACTTTTTAAAACAATAACCCGTTTTAATATTGTTTTTGTTATTTTTTTTACAGTACAAAACAAACATTTTTTTTGTTGTTAGAAATTTAAAATGGTAACAATACTTTTTAAAAAGTAACAACAAACACATTCTATTGTTTATTTAAAATAACTCTTTAAATAAATATATAAGAATATTTGGTATAACTAAAAACTGCTCTTAATCTTGATTTTCTTTAAAAACTGGCCCTTATTATTATAAGATAATAATAAACATTTTCAAATTTTAAAAATAAAAGTGATCTTTTTTTAGTTTATATTTATTTTTTTTTTTAAGATAAAATAAATATGAAAGTTCTGTAAGTAATTTTAAAGATTACTAAATAAACGATACGATTTTTTTAGTAAATTTTGCTTTATTTTCTTTAGTAAACTTATAACACTAAATTACCTTTTTAGTGTAGCTCCCAATATCCCGTTATCCTTATCGCTAAATTATATCCAATAAATTTGGCTTAATTTACCCAAATTAGAGAACACCTTGATAATGTGATATCCTTCCTAATAGTTAGTATCCACTAGCGTGAAGCCTTAGTCCCTCTTTACAACAATTGGCCCAAATTCTACTTTCAGTCCCATATCTACTTAAATTTTCAGGCCGTGTTCTCTCGGGATGTGAAAATTAAGCCGCCCTCTGCCAAAGTCTGTTAATCGAAGGGCACAACTGATAATGCTCGACGATTATCGACCATTTCCATAATTTTGGAAGCGAATTTCTCATTCCTGTCTCGTCGTCATTGAAATAAAATTAGGCAAATATGTGGATAAAAAGGTCGTAAATTGTTACAGCCAAAAAGGGAAGATGGGAATTAAAGATATGATTAAAAACTCTGTTGTGTATTTGATAAGATTAAAGAAAATATTTATTTTACAAATTGTCCCGTAATAAGTAAATAACTTGTAAAATATTATTTTAATAAAAAAAAAAAGAATTTTATGTGTTGTGGAAATGGTAATAATATTATTTTTAGGGTTGAACTTTGTCAGGTGACTAACGTTAGAAAAAATTCTAAATAGCAAAAAAAAGTTAGTCCCAATATTTAATTTTGTCTTTTTAGCCGACCATTTGTAATTACGCTCTTTTATTGCCTAGCAGCTAATCATAAATATGTTTTATAGTTTTATGGCGGATTAATGTTTCTGTATGTTTTCTTTGGGACTTTTGGGAAAATGGGATCTCTTCGGTGCGGGTCCCGATAATTTTTATAAAGCAAATGATGGCTTTCATTATTTTAGAGTAAAAGTAGGTCATTTTGTATGTAAGCAAATATGAATTAAAGTGCAAAAATTACTTTCTTTAAGTAAAGAAACAATAACATTTTTATAAAACAAATTGCTGGGACATACGGTTAAACTAAAAGAGCTTTAATATTGAGAATGTTTTAAAAAACCCTTATTACACCTTAAAATGTTTTATGATATATCCTCAGTATACAGAAAAAAGGAAAACATAGCAGTTTTCTGCAAAGCTTTTTTAGTTACTACTTTTGTAAGGGTAAGTAAAATAAATATATAAAAAGTCGGTAAAAACTCCGCAACGATAACACGTACTAACATTATTATACTCGTATAACCAATATAATAACTGTCATAAAATATGTAATGTCATACATCACAGATGTTATGACGTATGTTAAAAATGACATCTGTCAAAATGGCACCTGTTAAAATAAGCATTTGTTAAAGATAACATCTGTCTTAAATGAGTGCTGTTAATAAAAAAATAAAAAATATTATAAATTCCAAAATAGAACTGTACTTCCACAACTTTCAAAACCCTTTAAAATAAAAACTGACACACAACAAATTTGGTTTTTTTTTTATCATAATTTCTTTTTACTTTTGACCATTACCAAATTCCGTCAACGTAGGCTTATGACTTTTACAAACTGTCGAAATTAGGACGTTGTCGCAACCATTTATTATGTTAATAACATTTGGTTTAACTGGTTTGTTTTTTTATTTTTTTTTAGATTTATCTCATAAAAACCCATTAAAGTATACCCATAACTAACACCATCTGATAAAATTGAGACCTGCAGCGAGACTTTGTGTACTGCAAAATTCTTTAAACTATAATTTCATAAGTATTATGGTATTAAAGGGGAAGTTGTGAAATGCTTTAAATACTTCTAGGGTCTCACCTAATTCTTTCGTCAGCTTAAACATTAACATTTTGCAGAGTATTTCACGGCCACATCATGTATTAGTCTTCTATATCTTTTAAATAAAACTGCAAAGAATCATTGCAAAATCATAGTATGAGAACAATCTTTGAATGTATTATATCCACCAATATCTTTATTGTTACAATCTTTTTATTTTTAACGAATTAATACTCATTAAGAATATTTTATAATACTTTATATTATATAATAAGTATTTGGATGAGTGACCGCTTTAGAACACCATATGCCGTTGCCAAATAGTGGTCGGGAACACATTTTAAACCGGTGGTCCCGCCTGACTAACCTTACCCAGATTATAATTTGGGAAAAAGTCAGAAGTAGTAGTTCTTCTAATATGTCATTGGTGACACTACCCAGTTGTCTAGAAGTACCGTAAAATGTAAAAATTGACTCGACACCCCCGGTACGTTAGTACTTAGGGTGTCCTAAAGATAAAAAAAACTAAATAAGAGTGTAAACAGTTTCCAAGTAACGTTTATTTTTCAAGAAAAAATATAAGTGTTGTATTTTTTATTTAGATATACATATGATGTTATCTTTCGTTATATTTTAATACAATTACCATAAGTATGCATGCACAAACTTTATTAAGAGTACCTGTTTAATAAAAGTTATTAGTATTATTATTGTTAATATTATTATCGATATTATCAAAGAATATTCCTTTTTTGGAGTAAACCACCTTTAAATATTTCGTTCACCAGAATATTACGGAAACCCGATGAAGTCTCACGGAATCCTACTGGTATTCTCCGGAATCTTACTGAAATCCCACTTGGAATGGCACACGCTTAAACACTATAATCTTAAGGTATTTTACTTCTTAAAATGCTTTTAAGTACCAAAAAATAACAAGTTCCGGGAGATGCTCTACACCTTATCCCACTGGTCTACTTTGACCACAAATAAATAATATATATATATATATATATATATATATATATATATATATATATATATATATATATATATATATATATATATATATATATATATATATATATATATATATATATATATATATATATATATATATATATATATATATATATATATATATATATATATATATATATATATATATATATATATATATATATATATATATATATATATATATATATATATATATATATATATATATATATATATATATATATATATATATATATATATATATATATATATACATTCATTCATTTGGTATAAATAAAAAAATTAAATAATTGCTTAAAATAAATCTTCACCCTTAAACCGTTTTTGCATGTTTAATAAAAGTTATATTGTTCCTCTTCTTCTAAATTCTAAAGTCAATACGTTTCCTGGTTAAGGGGCAATATTTTTTATTGGTTTTATTTAAAGAATGGTGAAATTCAAGTTATTCCAATAAAATGAGATTTGGTACTAAAAATGGATGGACCCAATGCGCAATAGCGGTATGTACGAAGGTACGCAGATAAAAAGTAACAACTACTTGCAATATGTTATTTAATGAAATAAGCACCCGTAGTGAATGTTTTTAGTTTTGTTAGTTTACATAAAGTATTTAAACGAAGATTCTTTACGTGTATTCAAATGAGACACAGAGTACCAGAATAAGCAATTATCAACTTCTCACATAAAAATATACAATAAAAAGCGAGGTGTAGAATACTATTAGGCACGGAGTTTCACTGCTGATCCCAGCTAAGTAATTGATATATTCGATTCGGTTATCGCGTTCATTTAATATTATCTTTTTTAAATTTGACCCTCTAACACGCCAAGAAAACGACAAAATAAATTAATTTTTTTAACCAGTACTTTTCCCATCTAATATAAGAATTACAAGTTGTTATTTCAAAAAGTTGGTAAAGCAGGAAGGAAACAACATCCTGTATCATTCTGTTAATGTATAAAAAAGCAATTTACTTAATTGCTTAAACTAGTTTTCGGCATATTTAAATTGATTTTATTGTGGTTTTTATTTAGACAAAAAAAAAGAATGGGACACGAAACCCATTTTTTCTCCAAACATTATGATTAATATTTTAAAATTGGTATTTGTAGCTGATTATTAGCTAAATATTTTATCATTGGATTATATTGCACATTAGGCTGTTTCAAAAAAACCTATGCATTATTTTTTTCTTAGTTGTATCGAAAATAGTAAAAAAAAGTTTGTAAAAGTTAGAGCTCTTAAAATTTTTATTAAGAGGTGCCGCACATTTTTCTAGAAAATTTAAAGCTCTACAAAAAAGATATCCTATAAATTTTTGATATATTTATTTTTTAAAAGTTATTTAACGTTAAAGTTGTATTAACTTTAAATTTTTACATTGTTCTAATTTTCCGACGCAACCATCAACTTTATGAGGAAATTTCATAGGACATTTTTTGTAGAGCATTCAAATTCTTATAAGTTATTTTTACATTTTTTTTGATATTTCTTACAGGTCGTAAGTTATTTATTTTACTATAATGATTAATTTTAAGCAGTAGAATGGCAACTTTTTTATTTTTTTTTTAGTTTTTTGCCAATATGTTACGACCTTTGAGAAATATTAAAAATGTTAAATAGACATGTTATAGCAAATTGAATGCTCTATAAAAAATAATTAATAAAGTTAATGGTTGCATCGGGAAATTAGAAAAATTTAAAAATATAAAGTCAATCCAACTTAAACGTTAAATAATTTTTAAAGATAGAAATATATAAAAAAATTAATTAGATAGACAGATTTTGTAGAGCGTTAAATTTTCTACAAAAATATGTTTTGATCGTTTAAAAATAATATCTCTTACGTAAGTAACAAAATTCCAAATTTCTAGAGAACATTGTTCCCATGTTATTTAAATGGGAAATTGAAATTAACGGTTCGGCACCCCTTAATAATATTAAGAGCTCTAACTTTTACAGGACTTTTTTTTAACATTTTAAACAATATTTTCGATATATCTATAAAAAACTGTATAGGTTTTTTTGAAACAGTCTATTACATATATAATATGTAAAAAAGCTAAAAAGATTCAGTTAGGGCCTAGAGTTTTTAAAAAACATATTTTTCAATAACATTTTTTAATCTATAATTTGGTTAAAAATTTGTATATTTTTCTCTTTATTCGAAAATTTATTCTGTAGTGTCCTAAGAAAAAATTCTTGAGACCAGGCCCGCCCTTGCCATTACTTAATATTTGTGTTATATACAGAAACTTTATTAGATTTATTTACTATACACCAGTTTACCGAACAAATCAAACATAGAATGTAACAATAAATTATTAATTTTATATTTTTTAATTTCTATATTGTTTAGATATTTAAAAACTAATTTCTCTTTAATATTTCTTTTTGTATAATGGATATATATTTATATTATATGTGTTTCAAACAAAAGTCAAGTTAGGTTCTTTATACTGCTGCTCACGTTGCCAAAAGAGAGAAAGAATGTAGTTCTAATTTATATACCCCCTACAAGCTTGCAAATGTAAACGAAATACTACCCACTTTTCGTTTCTCTTGGTTATATAATACATACAAATTGAGCGAGCTTTGTATACCGACCGAAAATTTTTTCTTTTGTTACTCAAATTAATAATTTTCCTTTCAAATAACAATTTGTAATGCATCTGGTGCGGTAACAGTCTCCCTTGATTTTTTTTTTGTTACAATATAAAAGACCAAATTTAAAACGTTTTTTATTTTTACCCGATTAAATTTATTTTTGCAATTAAAAATAATAAGATAAAGTAGAAAAAATGGGTAAATTAAGAGTTGTAGAAAAAATTCAAATCATTTAATATTTTTTAGGTATGTTATTTATAACGCTTTTAAAAAATAAAAGAATCTTCAGAAGGGCTTAGTATAAAAACCTAATAACTACGCGATAAAATATCAACTTGACAAGATTTACAATTATCTTATATTTAAAGTTAACAATATATTAAACCAACCTAGAGAAATAATAAAATATTTCAGAAGAAACGTCAACAAAAAAGTAAAACTTTCTTAAGCTTCCTCTAGTGCCAAAGGAATAAAATTAAATAAAGTAATTTAAACTATTTAATATATGGACAAGATTAACTAGTATCTTCATATATTTAGAATTTTATTTGAAGAACAAACAAATTACAAAAAAACATATTAATATAAAAAATATACTTATTTAAAAACGATACAAATATAGTTATTTTTGTAACAAGTATCTAAAATTAAGTTTTTTGGGACAAATCGTTGCTGCAGCAGATGAGTCTCAAAAAACTGAGTTATGTACGTGTCACAAACAACATTTTTTGTTAATGCTTCAAAAATACGTTTAGACTTTTTATGATGTATGATTAGGCATTTGATATCGCCAGTTCATTTTTGGAAAATATCAAATTTTAAAAAATATACGTATTTAATAATTGTTGAATTAATATTTTACGGACTTAAATGAGTCCAAATAATAACCCGTTTAGGGAGCGAATACAAAAAAGACATATACATTTAAAACAAAATAAACTGTTAACTTATCTTTATAAAACAAAAAATCGTCAAGAAAGATGTTTTTTTTTTTTTTTTAAATTTGGCACGTGATCCTTAATCAATAAATTATTAGTGAAAAAAGAAAAACTTTCGATTGTCAAAAATAAACTATGGACTCGCCCACTAAAAGCATAAGGTAATATTACTCAACGCACGTAAAGTATATTTCATGTTTTAAGGATATATTTTGAACAAAATAATTTCTTGTTAAAAGAACATATTTAAGCAAATCCAACTCAACGCTACGCCATAATAAGCATCTCTTAAAAGCTATCTGAGGTGTTGGCGAAGCAAGATTGATCTACTGACCGACTGACAGAACTGATCAAAAATTTGACATAAAATAGAAAGTAACGTTTTTTTGGGCCTTTAAAAAACGTTTAAAGAGAAATTCTTTATATATTTTTTTGTCTAACAATAAAATCCTTAAAACTTCTTAAAATGGATTTGTTAAATTTCTGAGTGTTACTGGGTACCAATCAACAGTTTATTATTATTTTTTTAAATTTGAAAACTATTAGAGGCAATTCGTTATCATAATCATAAATTTATCGGGCCAAGACAAATATTGTCTCTTTTTCTTTCTAGATCCTTATATTTTTTTGAAATCTTTTTTTTTCTGTAATACAAATCCGACTCTAAAATTATTTTTGTATTCTTGTGAGACATGTTTTTAATTTTATTAATATTTCCCTAGACCATCTTTTATGTACTTGTGCCTTTGAAATTTAATACATTATTTACATTTGTATCAAAAAATAAATTTAAACTCATCAAAAAAAAAATAATAATAATAATTGGGTCATTTTTTTCCTTATCCAATATGTAATACTTCTAAACATAAATTTTAGATTTTTAAAAAGAAAAACTCTTTACTTTATTTAATTTTAAAGATAGGACTTAAGTGAAGCATTTATCCTGTATTTTTTTTTTTATTATTTTTTGACTCATTTTTGATTGTTTGATTTATTTAGAAAACAGCCCGTAACAATAAATGTATATAATTAAGCCAATTTAAAATTTTGTATTTCTTATACAACATTTAGTAATAAATTATATTAAACTTTTAAAATAGATAAAAAACTTTTGTGTAACTTGTTTAACGCTCAAACTCCCTCTGTTAACGTTAAACTCGGACTCTACATTTTCTAGCTGTTTATCTAAACTTTTTTCTCAATAATTTTCAAAAAGTATTTTAATTGTTGTCTAAAAGTCTTTAGGATCGACCAGCAAGTTGTGACCCACCTTGTATTGGTGACAGTGAAATGGAAAACCCTTGACTTGACTTGTATATAATGTTTAACTGATACGGGTTTTTTAATATCTAATGTTTATGAACCCAATTTTAAGATTACTATATGCTATTTTGCCATAGCTCACAATATTAAAAATAATTTAGTTAAATTAATTTTCTTGCTACAATTATATTATATATTAACATTCATATTAGTTTCTTAACTTTTGTAATTTACACAATATTTTTAAATCAATTGTTCCTACAAGCAGTAAAATATTTTTTTGAATTATAAGTATATAATAGTAAAATATTTTTTACAGAGAAAAAGTATGAAGTTTCATGGCGCGCTTATGTTTAACAGCCGAACAGAGTAAGGCTGGTGATAGAGAGCAAGCTATGAATAGTAACTTTTCCTCCAAATAATATAATAATATGCCGTTTTTTTTTAAACGTTGACACTTTATTGTAAAAACATTTTTTTTTAATACTTAAGGCGGCTTAGACCGGTGTTGGTAAATAGTTGCTATAGTAAAGTAACATAAAGCTCTCAATGACGCTGTCAACAATATTCATTTTTTTTAATTAGCCTTTTTCCTCTAAAGACTTACAAAACATCCGCTAGGGGCAGCTCCGGTAGGGGGGTACAAATAATTTGAATCGTATATTGACAACAACGTAAAATAATATATACTGAACTAAAATCAAATTAACCGAAGATAATTAATGTACCTGGGGCAAAATTAAAATATTCAAAACACAAGATAATCTTTTCTGGGACTTAAAACGATGGGTTGCATGTCGTAGTTTACCCAAGTTAGGTAATAAAAATGTCTTATTTAAGAGTTAGTTAATTCATAAATAGCCTGTAGTTTATAGGATTCCTTTGCTTCTTTCTGTACAATGCCCTGATGGCTCCTTATAGTATATTACGTTTTTCCCGCAGCACGAAGGTCCCAAGTTTGATTCTACCACGACTATATTAAAAACTGCTTTTGAAAAGCAAAAATGCTTCTGTTTTAAATAAAAAAGTTTTTGGAGTCGTGGTAGAATCAAACTCGGGACCTTCGTGCTGCGGGACAAACGTGATATGTAAGGAGCCATCAGGGCATTGTAAAGAAAAAGCAAATAAATCCTATAAACTTACAGGCTATTTATGAATTAACTAACCTTTTAAATAAGATATTTTTATTACCTAACGCGGGTAAACTACGACATGCAACCCATGGTTTTAAGTCCCGAAAAGATTATCTTGTTTTTTTAAATATTTTAATTTTGCCCCAAGAACATCATCTTCGGTTAATTCGATTTTAGTTCAGTACATTTGACGTTGTTGTCAGTATAGAATTAAAATTATTTGTACCCCCCTAGCGGCAAAAAGCTAATTATGTCTCCGATTGCGTTTTAAATTATTGAGTAGATTAATTTAGTTTTGTTATTAGTTTAATAAATGATGGGTTGTTGACACTTGTTTTGTTGTTTGTTTGTATCTATGTTGCTAGGATAAAAGTTAAAAGTAAAGCTCTGGCGGGAGAAAAATGAAACTTCGCGGACGCCTACACTGTCGAGTAATGACCGATTTACCTACGTTTGAAGAAAAAAGTCTTTTCAGCGAATAACTTTTTTAAACTGGTATAAAATTACCATATTTTAAATTATTAGTTAATTGTTTTTTTATGAATTTTACTGCCATGGATAAAAATATAAACCATTTTCTAGGTAATTTTAGTTATTTCTATTTTAATTTAGCATATAGGATTAAGCAATATGCCTACCAAATAACATTTTTTAAAACTATTCTATATTAGGTAAAAAAAGTATTGTGACCTAATTAAAGTGTCCAAATTATTATTAATTGGTAGTATTAGAAAACTGTTTTTCTAAGTCTGGTTACTTGTTTTTTTAAATATAATAAAAAACGAGTACAGGAAATAAGTATTATTTCTTTTTATCTGATTTATCAAGTTGTGTTTCTTTAGGCTTGTGTATTTAAAAGTGCAGTGTTGGTGTGCTGTTTTTTTTTCATCATACCCATATATTATTATATAGGTATATTAGGGTAAAAATGTCTTTAAAATCTAGCTTCTTAGACTTAAAAATGGTTTTGATGTATTAACCAGCTTTTTTACATCTCAGATAATTTTAAACATGTTAGTTTTGGTTTATTATTTTTAAACGATTTAATACTATCAAGCAACACATTTTCTTTTTTACACTTGCTAAAAATATTAGATTTCTTGTGAATTTGTTTTGTTTAATGACCAAAACCAAATAAATTGCAGTAAATTGTTTAAAATTATAGATACTTAAGTCTCTAGATCCATTACTACTCTGTTTACTAGAAAAATGTAACTTCAAGAACACAAATAGCTTTGTTAATCAAAACAGCTACTTAGTTATACATTGAATAAGATCGTTACTATTTTATGAAAGTAAGTTTATCCATCTTTTTTACAGTGTTCAAAATAGAAAGTTGCACCTTAGTAATAATACAAAACCCTTGTGTCAGCTACTGCAGCGATAATAAAGAAGACATTTACTAACTAAAACCAAACATGCACTTAAAAAAACAATTTTAGAAAAACTCTTTTTCCCCATTTAATTCCCTAAACAAAAATAACGGAGAAACTAATCGCTCGTGTAAATTCTAGAAAAACCAAACAAAACTTTTAAAAAACACTGTTCCGAATTACCGCTATCCATAGTAACACATTCGGCTCGTAAACCGAAGCATTTTTTCAAGAAGATTTATGGCTAGGTAAAGTAAATAAAGTACGGACGTCGCGGAAATTTACGCAAAGAGGTCTCTCCAATTTATTCGGATTTGCCAGACCTAATTTGGCGTGTGTGAGTTTAGATACAGAGTTTAATGTGTAGAGTTAGTCAGTAGCGTCACTTAAATATAACTACTGTTGTTGCCTTTTTAAACTAATAATAAAAACTGACGTATGTATAAAGTGCAAGTATCTTACAATAATCTTAAATAAAGCATATGGGATAAAAATATTGGGCGCATTAGGGGGGGGGGGTAATCGGTCTTTTTACTTTTTAAAATCTGACTCAGTTAGGCTTGTTGAGAATAAAAAGACGTGCTTTTTCCTGTTTTTCTGATTTACGTTGGTGCTTCCGAAAGTGTTGACCTCCTACCCAATACCTTCTTCCCCGACTTCAGACTCCAGTCTCACAAACTACTAAATGTTTCTTCAATACAGGCTGAAAATTTTGGGAACGGGGGCTTACGACCCTTTCGAATTAAAAAAAAAAATCAACACATCCTGTACATTCAAATTAAAAAAATATATACAGCCGTATACAAAATCGAAAAAGAAAAAACTTTTTACTCTAGTCATATGTCACCAACGTCAAAATTTGTTATCCTGCTACGATCGTTTAGAATTTAAGAATAATGATATTAAAAAAATTCGTAGGACCTTTTTGGTCGCACTGACATTTTACGTTAGCGAGTGTGACTGGAAAGATTTGACGGGCAGCTAATTTGTTAGTTGCGCGCCAAGTTCCTCCAGAACGCACTTCAAATTTTCTAATTTGAAATGCTATCCAAACTTACGAAAAGACTGGGCCAATTAGGGTGATTGTTTTTATGAAAGCTCGCTTGACTGTTAATAATCAACTTGGTTTGTTGAATAAAACACAATTGTTAAAGATCCAAAGTTGTAATTACCTGTTGTACAAACTTAACTTAATCTATATATTACAATATCATTCATAGTCACGAACAAATCTATTTATAATAAAAGATCCGCAAGAATCTGCAAAGAATGTCTGTCTTGCTTTTCAAACAACGCACTTAATATTATAAGTCTCTGCAAAACTTTTCTTGTTTGTTACTAAAGTTGAATTTCTATCTTTATTGCGCCTTTAGAATAATAACAAAAATGTACTTACATAATTTTTAGTGTCCAAAGGATATTTTTAATTGCTTACAATTTTGAATTTGGAAATTTACTGTAACTTTGAGAATTTTCTAAAAACCTGGATTTAAAATCATGACAATCAAAAACTTATCTGGTAGCTATCACACCTGCTCTCATCTGTTAGTTGTCACACCTGCTCACGGAACCTGCAGCATCTAATACTTGTCACTTTAACAGGTTAAAAGATGAAAATCCAATTTTGTATTTTTGCACGCTTGGAAAGTAATGGATAAGGAAACCTTTATATTCTGGAGAAGTTCAATACTCTTCCTTGATTTACAATAGGAGTTGAATATTTTGTTGGACTTAAAGGCGAATTTATGCAAACTTTATGCATAAGAAAATTATGACAATGTTAAAAAAATGACTTCTTACTACTTTTTTTTTTTTATCTATAAACACAACAACATAGTAAATCCTTTGCAGGTGGAAAATATTACAACAAACAGGGTTGAAGCGGCTTGCACTTTGTAAGCAACACAATAAATAAAACATGGCGCTATAAAAGAACTAACTGAGAAAAATACATGTAAAAATTAGGATTAAAAATAAGAATCACTGTTGCAGAGGGTTTCTGCAACAGTCTCTTGCAACAGTGACTCTTGTTTTTTTTGTTGAACATAAATGGCGTGTCATTAAAAAAAAGTTTTAGTTTTTTATTGTTGAAATAGACCCTATTGCAGTTACTTTATTTATGGACTGGTCAAATATTTCTTTGTACCTTAATATTTTTTTTTCATACGGGGTATCTTATAAAAGAGCTAGAAACATTTAAAATTTAGATTAAACACGTTGGCGCCAAAACTATCTTATTGTGGATAGTGGGGCTACACACAAATTAATTTATGAATTAAAAATTACCTTGCCTACACATCCCATTGCTGCTAAAATCCAATATTGCATCTTGGATAAGAGTGGTAGACCAGAGTCAGTAATTTTTGAAACCAAAAAAAAAATGATAGTAGGATGAAACCCATTGGAAAAGAAAGAGAATATAACAAAAATGAAAGGAAAAATAACTAACGGGCGATCTAAGGTCGGGAAGTGGAAAGGGGTGAGTTTTTAAGGGTTAAAAATGGTTTATCATGATTTTCGGCAAAACTGCAAGGCCTATGAAAAAAGTTAAATGGCAAAGTATAGGTAGTTAAAAAATCTACAACTTTTGTATTTACACTTTTTTCACATAACTTCAAAATTTTTGTGGAAAATTCAAATAACAAAGTTTTTGGTTTTTTATTTTTATTTTTTACAATTAAAATTTTTCAAGAAATTTGGTTAAGAAACTGTAATATTTTTGATTTAAAATATTAATTTTTTCACCTAATTTTGACTTAATGTCGAAAATGCACCCTAATTTTCAATCGAAAATTCTCCCGTCAAAATATCTGCTTTTTTAATAAAGTCGGTGGGCTTTTTGTTCGTTTTAATCTATACTTTTTAATGGTGTAAGAAAATATACACGTTACTATAGTAAATGTCTCAGAAAATGCAAAGAAACAAAAAAAAAACTCGAATCCGATTTTTTAAATCATTATGTACATTTGGTTGTTAATTATAATAGTATATTTCGATTTGCAAGTTTTTGTTTATCAATGTAACATAAAATTCTACGTTTTTTAATTAATTAGAGTGTAAATTTTAATAAATAACTCAAAATTGTACATAATGATTAAAAAAAAAAATTCGAATTCGATTTTTTTTTCGTTTTTGTTTGCATTTTCTGAGAACATTTACGATAGTAATGTATATTTTTTTTACACCACCCCAAAGTGAAAATTTAAATGAACAAAAAGCCCACCAACTTTTTAAAAAGGCAAATATTTTGATGGGAGAATTTTCGATTGAAAACTGGGGTGCTTTTTCGAGTTAAAATAAGATGAAAATACCTAAATAATTTTAATCAAAAAAAAAAAAAAAATTACAGTGTGTTTAAGACATAAAAAAGTAAGTTTTCAACAAATTTGGTAGATTTTTTTTTGTAAAAGATAAAAATAAAAAACCAAAAACTGGGTTATTTGAATTTTTCACATAAATTTAAGGTTTTGTAAAAAAGTGTAAATACAAAAGTTGTAGATCTTCTTATTACCTACAACTTTGCTATTTAAGTTTATTTTCATAGGACTTGTAGTTTTGCCGGAAATCGAGATAAACCGTTTTTTACCCTTAAAAAAGCATCCCCTTCCACTTCTCGACCTCAGATCGCCCGTAAATAATTTTTTGTTTCATTTTTATTATATTTTCTTCCTTTTCCAATGGCTTTTAACCTACTATTTTTTTCTCACTTTTTACCATTTCCAAAGGCTTTATTTAGCCCTGGTCTATAAAGTGAGTAGAATAGGATATAATTTATAGTATATAGTGTATATTATAGGAATTAGGCTTTTTATTCGGTGGTCAGTAAATAAGTGTCGTTTTTTCATAATAAATAAAAAGTAAAAAAGTTAAATCTTTTTATTTTCGTCTGATAAAACTCTCAAACAAAGAATGTATTATCTTAAATCGGAATAAAGGAACGCGATGGACTTTTTTGCTCTAAGTAGAAATAAAAGAACGAAGCAAAAAAACAGATATTATTGGAACTCAGTAGACATCGTGCCGTCACATGCCGGTTTATTCTGACAATAAATTTAAAGGACCAAACAAGTTGATGTATTTTTGTAACAAAATAAATTTTATGTTAGAGGCCCATTTCAAAATTTGGACATGAGGGATCAATTTGAGAGGGTCAAAAATCCATAACCCAGCATCTAATAACGAAATATTAATAATTTAAGTAAAATTTGTTTTTTGAGTAAAATTTTGTTATTTACAATCTCGCAAAAGCAACTGTAGAAAAATTTAAAATTGAGCAGCTATGTTTAACTTGATATGCGCTTTAAAAGTATTTTCAAAAAACTTGGGCTCCGATTTAAAAAAAAAATCATCGATAAGGTCATATTTTAAATTTGGGAAATACTGTATGAAGATTTCTTTTATAGAAAAAAGCGTAAACAAAAATACCATTGACCGATCCGGCATTTTTTAATAACATATTTTTGATTCTTTAAAATTTTCCCCCTTAGAAGTGGTCATTTACGTGTTATAGATTAATTTTTTTTAAAATTTTTATTAAACAGGGTATCATTACTATGGGCTGGGTTTATAAGGCTTAAAAGAACAAACCGACAATGTATGTTTATGGAATCAACTTAAAATGACTATCATTAACACCGCACTCCAAAACAGTATAAACCAAAATTTTGCCAAGGTTTTTTGTTAACTTTCGTTATTTTTTATAACTTGTACGTAATAATAGGGTAAAAACCTTTGATATTTTATGCTAATGACGGCTATTAACTGGCAAATAAAATTGGCGACATTATATTTTGCCATTTGTTTTTGATTACTTCATCGATTTAATCTTTAAAGGGAAATAGATTTATTTCAGGGTAATGTATTTTTATTTTTGTTTGTTTGTTATTTGCTAATAAGAGATATATAATAAATAAACCCAAAAATTTTTGTCGACCCTAATAACTAGGTATTGGAAATAAGTTTATAAAAGGGTGTTAATTGTTTGCTTAAGTTTTATTAGTATCAGCGCAAGCCTTTTTTTTTAATTAAAAATATATTATGTGATAAACCTTTTTTTTTTTAATTTATTTAAATTTTTTTTAATTTAGAAAAAAAAACTTTGTTGGAAGAATAACAAAGTTTTTTTATTTATACTGGGTGACACAAAGGACATGTAAAAAGCCCATAATTTTTTATTTATTAGAGTTGATTTTTAAAATTTGGGTGATGCAACCGTCATGGGACACGTTTTTAATGATTAAATAAAAATCAATTTTTTACTTCCGGCTTAACCGCAAGTAAATTTTAAATAGCAAAATGTAGGTATATATTTTAACTCTACCCGGGTTTGCCTCAAAATTATTTTTTACCCAGTAACACATTTGTCATTTCATTTCAAAATGGCTGCCAAAATCGTTTTTGTTTTTTCAAAATTTTAGTAGGCCATGATGTGACAGTTACAAATTATATCAGCATGTAAAAGGCGTAAAGATGTAAAGAATAAGGTATAAAAATATTTGTGATTTTGTTAATTTTATGTAATTAGTATGAGGGAAATAGAGGTTAATTATTAAAATTTTAGAAATGATTTTTTTAACCCAAATCTCCAAACAAAAAGGAAACTTTAATTTTTTTTAATGTAACTTTAAATCAATTATTAACTATTTCATATAATTTATCAAAACTAACTTTTTTTATTAAAAACGCAAATTATAATATCTACGTTGTTTCCCAAAAACGTAGATTATTAGTATCAATAACACGCCAAGTAGGGCTTTGTAGCCCTCAAACAAATGATTGTAGCCATTTTGTATTCATTGGCCCCCAAAAGTGTTTAATTTTTATAACCAATATTTAGATATTATAAAGCCGACATACCGTGTTATTAATACTAATAGTCTACGAGGTATTTGCGAAACAATGGTACGTATAAGTGTGGTTTATAATAAAAAATTAGTTTTTTTACACTAGTTAAAAGAAATTATATAAAATAAATAATGTTGAACAAAGTTACATTTTTAAAAATTGGAGTTTTTTTTTTGAATTTTAAAAAAAATTGCGTTAGAAAAAATACATTTCTAAAATTTTAAAAATTATTCTAACCTAATTAATTGAATTTAAATTAACAAAATCACAAATATTTTTACACCTTATTATTTATATCTCAAAGCTCATGCTAATAATTTAAAATTGTCACATTAGGCCTACTAAAATTTTAAAAAAATCGATTTTCAGCCATTATAAAAAGAAATGACCAGTGTAACACATGGTTAAAAAGATAATATTAAGACGAATCAAGGTTAAAATATTTACGGGTGCTATTAAAATTTAGGTTTACTTTCGGTTAAAACCGAAGTGGTTTTATTTTGTCATTAAAAGAGTGTCCTTATGACAGTTATTACCAAATTTCAAAATTAATTTAAAATAAAAAAATTATTGGCTCTTACATGACCGGTGTATCACCCAATATATTTTTATTAATTGTTTGTACCAAAATTTTTGGTAGAAAAACTCCGTAAACCGGTTAAGCCACTAGAATATTTTGGATAAATGAGTCATCAAAAATTTACCTTAAGCATTTAAGTAGCATCACTAAAGGTTGGTCTAGGAAACTCTGTACTAAGGTGTTAGTCTGCTTTTGAATCCAAATTGTATTTTGGTGCTCAAATCTTCAAATATTTTTTATATCCTTTGGTGTAAAATTCTAAGAAAACTCATTACACTAAAAAGGAAATATCTTATAAATTAGATATTTCC
>JAHBCN010008151.1:0-39906 GCA_019359885.1 Listronotus oregonensis
GCAAATAGTAATAATATTTTAGCAAGGCAGGACACCGACGCAACATCAAAATGAATAGCTCCAGCCCGAGTTGACCTCGCACCAACTTTAGTAAGTTGTGTTGCTAGCATTCGTCGTGATATGATTAACTTTGTAATAATATTTAAGGTAAATAAAGACAGTAAACAATATGTACTACATAAATTTTGAATGTATAACCAATGTAGAACCAAATACGTCTGTGTCCCTTTAATTTAGACTTATCTTATTTATATTTCTATTGCCTTGTTTTATTGATCTTTTACTCCAAATTACTTTTTGCCTTAGGGGGCGACTAACTTGTAATCGAACGTTGTAATGTAATGCTCGCTACAAGCATTACATTACAGCAACTCGTTCAGTTTCATCACCACATCGTAGCGAATGCTCGCGTTTGGATGCTCGGTTCACGAGTGATCGACCATTCATCTTCATAGTGTCGTCGATAATGTCAGACATGGAGATCGCGTTTGCATTTCTGCTAGTACGCTACTGTTATTTAAAAACCTAAAAAAAACGCGTTTAGGTAACGAATTTGTAGAGAAGCAGGCAACGAAACGGTGGACAGACTTTATTAAGCATTCTCAAAAATCAAGAATTCACAGGTTTGCTTTTTCTCCATATTTGTCAATAAAAAGCAGGGCTTTCTCACGATCCCACTGCATCCTGATTTACACAAAATGCAAAACCTTAGAAAAATAATTTTATTTAAATAACAAAATAGGAAAAAACGCGAATTTTTCATACGCTCGCAACAAACAAACTAATTTATTGATTGTCTAGCGCCGAACACTTCCAAGGAATTCGCGAAAAAACCGACAACCCGATGGAGCAGCCGCGAGCGCAAGCGCGAGCAACTCGCCGCTAACGGCTCGGCATTCTGTATTCATTACGTGCAATGCTCGATGTGTAACATGTTAAATTACAACTTTTAGTTACAAATGAGTCGCCGATTTTATGCTGAGCCATTTTGTGTAATAAACAGTATCGGCCTTGGACCCAGATAATTGTTTTCATAACCAAGAAGAACTACTTTATGTGACTTGTTCGTCATTTAAGGCTTCTAATCAGTACTTGATAAGTTGTTTGTTGACTTTGCGTGCATTTTTTTAAATTCATGCACTTTACGTTAAAGATTTACTTATACAGTAAAGCGCACCGTACTGCGAACATAGGAGGCTCTTGGGTGATTTTGGATGTACCCAATTTTAAAATACCAATAATAATTTTGTGGCTTGCATTTCAATTTCTGTCTCGTTTCCTCACGTGGTTCATTTTTGGTTGGGACTACTGGGGAGTACGGTGATAAATTCGGAAGAGTTACCTGCTCAGTTTAGTTGTGTACTACGTTTTTATTTTCAGTAAGAATATGCAGTGTTTATAGGCAAGTAGCAGGAGCTAGCTAGCATCAACCGTCTTCGATCGGATTTCTTATCAGCCATAAATTTAAAATTAGTTTGTTACGAGACAGCAACGTTTGCTGTGGTTTTAAGAACCAAACAGTTTTTCCTAATAAAATAAAAGAATTTTCTCAAATAAATAATGGAACGTAGAAGATATTAAAAAAATAAATTAATTAATGTGCATTCATAGAATAAAAAAAGAAAAAATCTTTTTAGTTATCGATAATGCTCAAATATACCTCCTTCCTGAGCCAAACAATAACCAAGATTGTCATTAAAAAGCCTTTTGACATTTGCTAGAATGTTAAGGGTAATAATCCTAAAATAATTCTCAATTTGTAATTGCAATTCTTGTAGATTATTAGCCCTATTCTCCTGGAAACCATAAATTTCTGATTCTACGTCACCCCAGAGAAAAAAATCGTTGGGTGAGACTATAAAGAACAATATTTCTTATAAAATTTTCATTGTTATTTTTCATTTCCATTACAGTTTCACAAAATTGCATTCGTCTAAAATGATCATCAGGGAAAATTTCATGGGTTTTTCTTACTTTGTAGGATCGGTATCCATTTTCCGGATTTCCACGGTGATACCATTTAATAATTTTAATTTTTTTTCCCAGTTCGTGAACATCCATTATAAATAATTATTATTTTTTTAAAAACTTGTTAGTCGCAAATAATCGACACCGTACAACTATAGCTGTCAAGGGTTCGATAGTAAAGAATTATTTCAGGAATAAACGTATTGAATTGATCGCTTGGCCGGCCGACGCGCGTCTTCTTATAAATTATTGTTTGCCGAAAATTATTGATCGAAATGCAATGCGTGCGGCGTTTTTAGGTACATCCAAAATCGTCCAGGATCGTCCTATGTTCGCAGTTCTCTGCGCTTTACTGTATATTATTATCTCCTATCACCTTTTACCTTTTAAATGTTTAAAAATAACATATAAATAGGTCTGAGCTAATCAGAAGTTTACAAAATTAACATACATCCAGTTACACAATAATTCAAACTACTGCGTTATATAAGATGTGGTACCTTTTTGTAAAGTTTTAAGTGTCTTTATTAAAACAAGATGTTTGTTTTACTTTCTATTTTTAATTAGCTCGACAGTTTGTTTAACTTAATTTCTGACATACATGATTTTGTAGATATGTTATATATTGTTGTGGGAGATTCAATAATTAACAAGAAACTTTTAAGTAATCTTGCATAATTGAAAATCGACCTGAAAAGTAAAAAGTTAAAAAACTACAAAAGCTTAAAGCCTAAGTGATAACATACTGTAGATATTTAAAGTGACGTAAGAGACAATTTATTTATAAAATAAATAAAGATCTGAAATTTAAGAAAGAAGAAAGACCCTTAGCAAGAGATTTGACAGTCTAGACATTTCAGGGATGAAGAAGCGGACAAAGTAAACTAACCAGAACTACACTATGTCTACGTGTTGCAATGTTGGGATGTGCCAGGAAAGAAATTATGCCGGCTTATTTTTCGGAGTGCAAACATGTAGCATCGTATGTAAGCAAGAAAAAGCTTTCTTGTAAGGCTGGGGACATTATTAAGGCGAAAGCTTCTACTTAAATGAAATAACGAATGCCTGGTGTTGTAAGAGGTGTCATTCCCCTCACGCGGCAATACCGTTCCAATAAGAGTCTTATGTAGAATTAACACATAATTTAAATATTAATTAAATTTTTGTTTAAAGCTGCTGTGAGTTTACGCCATTTAAGATTATTTTTAAAATTAATGCTCCTTAAATATTTCCTTGCTATGTAGTAATTGGTCGCTCATAAGTAAGGTATAAAAATGGGCAGATCGTTTTTGTGACAGCGAACATAATTGTGTCTTTGAGGCAATAAACTCAATAGGACAAAAACATTTGCTTTAACCTAGAGTGTTACAACAAAATGAATATTGTGTTATATATTGTTATAGGTTACTATCGCTGGCAAAATTTCGAATGAAATAAATCATAGACAAAAGAATATCGTTGATATAAAAAGAAAAAGTAAAACACATAACAGCTAGAAAGAAAACTGAAAAGCCAAGTTCGGAGATAAAAAACCGTAGGAAGGAGGGCATCACTCCAGAACTGGTCAAAAGCTTTAGATATATCAAGAGTAACGGTCTGGAATTTGCCAGGGAGCTCAAGTGACTGACTTTTTTCACATATGTAAAAAAAATTAATTTAAATTTACTTTTTACCAAATATTGTAAAATTTTAGAATGGGTAATTTTTGTTATTATCTTGAAAACAAGTTAAAGAAGATAATTAAAAAGAAGAGTTTTAAATCATTTCTGGGGTGGATAAAAGCACATTTTTGTGAGTTTTTATCGAAGAGTCCTCGTTATATACACACCAAATGAAATTTTATATAATAGGACCACTTCGGTTTTAGTCCGGGGTATAGAGCCCGAGCCTGTACAGTCCTATTGACCCCTCTGAACTAGCAGATCGTCCGAAACACAAAAAAGAAAAATCCATCAAAAAGCGCCAAGAAATTCAAATACTTATCTTTCTTTTGGTGGTAAGTCTGTCACTGTTTCTAAGATAAAAAAAGTATAAAAATTTAACTAAAAACCAAATAATTAATGTTTTAATTGGTCAAGCTTTAATTAAAATTAGAGATTGTCCAAAATTAAAAAAAAACTATTTTAGAATATTTATAGTCTTAATTATTATTATTATTATTATTATTTTAATTTTAATTCCTATTTTATGTTCACTTAAGTTTTTATACTTTATTTTTATATTGAAAACGGTGACGGGCGTGCCATCGAAACGTTCATAAGTATTTGAATTTTTTGGGTTTTTTAAGGTGTTTTTTTCTGTTTCAGGTGATCTGCTAGCTCAGGGAGGTCCTAGGACTGAGCAGACTCGGTAACCAGAACTGAAGCGGTCCCATTATATAAAATTTCTTTTGGCATGCACCCAACGAGGACTTTTTTGTACATGAATAAGCCACAACAATACAAAACATATCTACAATTCAGAGCTCAGAAGCTCACTTGGCATTAAAAAAATAGATGCGTTTTTTTCTGCTTAACTTTTTGTATTGTTTAAAATATGAAAATTGTTTAAAAAGATTTAGGGATAGAATTGTCAGTAAATTTTTTGGCAATGCCTTCGAAACTTGCTTTGAATAATTAAAACCGTAAAAAAATAGTATAAATGTATTGAGTAGTATTTTGACAAAGAACCCAAAAGATTTATTGGCATATTATGGTCAAAAGGAGAGATAGTTTCTGTGCGACAGTCTTCGACCTCTATGATAGTTTTATTTACCTGGTTTCATGTTTCGCTGCTCGCTTGTCGATTTTGAAGATAAGGATTTTTTTAAAATGTGACCTCGAATTTTTAAAAATATAGGTTTAGGATATAAAAATATGGTTTTTGATTAAATGGCTAAGAATTTTTTTTAGTAAGTCTAAATGCCTAGCTAAAAAGGTTTGGTGATTTGTTGATCGGAGAAGTCATAAGAAGAAAAGCCTTACCAGTTAGCTAAATTCATTATGTAATGTTGGCGTATGCAGTTTATTAAATAATGGTCATCGTACGATTTAAGAAGCTTCTACCTCGAAACTAAGACAGACCTTTAAATAAATAGTTTATTTTAAATTAAGAGTAAATGATATTACGTTATTAGCCATAGTTTATACATTATACAGTGTCTTTCGCAAAAAATAAATTATGAATGATCTCATTTAGCCTTTAAAGCTAGTATGCAATAACCTATTGTATTCGCCAAAAATGCCAATATTTAAAAAAGACCCACATAAACAACATTTTAAAGGATTATACATTTAAGCCACTAAAGGTACAGTTACGCTCTGGGTACCTATGCACGATTAATATGCTTATGTAGGTACCTACTTGGGCATATAATAGCCAATATTACTTCTAATATAAAAGGAATTAGATACGGTACATTTAAGTGACAGTATAAACGCCATTGTTCTTAAATTGTATTATTATAAACAAAAATTTTGTTACGCATAAAACATGACTAATATGTACAACATTATAATTTTATGTTGGCTTTTTAAGTGTGACTAACAACATAAATGCACATAAGTGACGTTTGATTCTTATAGAACTGTCGTAAAGTGAACTGAGATAGTAAATGGTTTGGAGCATAAATATCCAATTTAATTAAATGGATGGCATTTGTTTTCAATACACTAAACTATTAAATTGGCCTTATTTACCAAAAAAACCTTTTTTGTTGTTAGTTTTACCGTATTTTTCAGAAAATACCAGAGAAAGACGATTTAGATAAACCTTTTTTTGTATACGAGTTAGTTCTAACTTATTTTCATAAATATTTATTTATGAATTAAAATATATTTAATAAAAAGGCATATATACATTTGAGAAAGCTTATATTAAGGGGCTAAAAAAATATAATATTTACCTACGTTTAATAATTACTTTAAGTACTATGAATCATTATAAAAATGTTAGTTCACCCAAATTTTAATTTATTTGGCAACACCTGACAAAATGAACGAATTTCGTCAAAAAAGGTACGCTGTAGATATTTTATTTGTTTTACATAACGAAAACAAGTCCATTGAGTTCCTGAGCAAATTCCAGATCGTTGCTTTTCATATAACCAGACTTTTAAGAGTCTGGCATGACGCACTCCTCAATAAACTGCATAATCACGGTCGCGATCTTTCGCCTAAACTTTGTTCTTGGCTCTTAAGTTTTCTTTCTATTCGACGTATATCGATTATTGTAGATGGTCACTCATCTAGATATCACTTAGTTAATGCTGAAATGCCTAGGTCGCACTAACTTTATTTCTTCTTCAAATTAAAGATTTTCTCTCTTTGACGACCAATTTCATACATAGGATCAACGTATAGAAAGTTCAATGAAAAGACCATCATGAAGTAGATGAGCATCTGATGTAAGGCCAACGTTGATTTAGAGCTCAGGATGAAACGTCGTCTAATTATTTTAACTTTGAATCTACGTTACAAACTATACTTTTAGGTAAGGTTGACGTTGGCTGTACCAAAAATAAGACTTAGGGCCTTAACAGTCGTAAAAACATTAAATCAATAGCCACAGCACCTTCAAATTAGCTCGTATTCCTTTTTCTGGCCCGAAAGTATTACTTCCTTTCGAATCTGTGTACGTATGTGGACTAGTTAAGTTCTTTTTTTGGAATGGTGTTGGAAAATGGCGCCTTTCACAACTCTTAGCCATTTGTGTTTAAGCCAAAGAGGAGTCGTTTTGCTTATTAATAACCGTGCTTGTTAAAAAAAAAAACTTTATATTTACTCCATTGACGAAATGTATGGGCTTAGTTACTCCTTTATAAACATTCTGTTACGAGGACTTAGTCAATATATTTTCTTTCCTAACAACTTTCAGTAGAACAACACAGAGTGCAGGCCTCATGTATTTCTTTATAATTCGCATGAAGAGGCACTAAATTTACAACTTTGTTCGTTTCCTCATCCGTAAAGTGTCTTGACTGTGGAACCTGCTGCCTGTAGAGGTTTTTTGGTCTGTTTCAAGCCTTCAAATCTTTAAATTTTGTGTTGTTACTTACCCCTGATTTCACTCAAGAATCCACACTATGATACTACTTCAGTTTTGGGCCTTTGTACTGTCCCAAGATAAAAAAAAACACTAAAAAAGGAAATATGTGCTAAGTTGTTATGATAACTTTGGTGTAATTAGTTAATCAATTTACCGAATCTTACTTATGGGGTTTAAAAATTTGTGGGGACTTTACTCTTTGTTAGCACCATATAAATAACCACAGGACCAGACTGTATTTTTATTATCGTCCAAATAATTTGGTATACGTAGTGCGTAATTATTTAGAAGCACTTTCTCTTTTGTTCAGATCTTTATCAGCATTTCTTAAAGTATTAGATACATGCGGCGAATATAATAGGTATTATAATAAGGATTTAATTGACACACACGATAAGAAGACAATGAGATCAAACACTATCAAAGGTGTATTAGTTATATTAGGATAAAATTAATTTTATATTTATTATGTGGATGTTACGCACCATCTTGCACTACAGTTTAGCTGACTGGGTTGGTCTGCTCTTTATCCTAAGGATAATACGTGTGTTTTTCTCATGAACTAAGACCTATGTTTTCTATTCTAAAAAGAACCATCATCATTAAACCGTGGTTTTCTAAATCTTGTTATTTTAAAGATCCATACTTACAAATCGTTTCTACAAAATTTTATTTTTGAAATTTGATAAGCCAGCAAGTGAAAAATCAGTACAATCGCACTATCTTAGAGGCTCTAGATTGCTTTAATAGTCGCTTAAGAAATAAAATCAAGACAGGCTTATTTAGTAAATAGTCTTTGGGGTCTTTGCGAAAAACTATCAGCTGAAATTTATGTACTTATTGCTTTTGTCACTTATTACCCATTTTACCAATTTATTTGGCAAGGTCTAACGTACTTTACAGTCTAGCTACTATTTAAAACATATCATGGAAACTAATATCCTATGTCTTGCGTTTTAAGGATTTTTTTTTATCTTTATGATAGCCCACAAAGAACTAATACTTAGTACCTAGTACCCTGAGTGCCGGGTTCTTCGATGTTTAACCCATTTTTTTCCAGTTTCATCAACGTTGTCCAAGCACTGAAACATGCAAATGTTGCTTTCACAGCAACTTTTAGACAATACAGTGGTGCCATTACGGACGTTATTTTAAATAACTACTACTATGTCTCCACGGCCGGGGATTGAACCCGGGACGCTGGCGTGGTGAGCTTAGACTCTGTTCACTATGTAATGCTACCGAGGAGAAAAAAGAAAAGGAACGGAATCTTAAGTATTGGTATCTATTTGGTGGTTAAAAATTGGCTTTATTTTTAAATTTACAAATTTATAAATATTTTAATAGTGAAGGGTTATAGGTTTAATGTAAAATTTTAAACCTTCCATTAAAAGTAGAATTCTTTTAATTTCAGTTGCAAAATTTAGGGTAGGATTTGGTTAAAGACAATTTCTTGTGAATTTCCATTACTTGTTTTAAAAGTACGACTACAGCTTGTCTTTAATATAAAAGCTACTAAAATACTTTTATTTCACAAGGTAAAAATTTTCTGTATAGAATTTTCATTTTTTTTGCATTAAAAATTATATTAATATATACATAATATAAAATACTACAAAATATTAATATATGCATAATATAAAATACCATTTCTTTAAAATTAAAAACTTCTACACAAAATTAAGGCATAAAATAAAACATTTACTTTAACGACTAAAGATCAGTGCCATTCAAAAAGGAAAATTCAAAGATAATAGTGTTTAGAAATATTATAATTAGGCACACAACAAAATTTAAAGACTATGCAATTACTAATCTGGATTTGAAAATAAAATAGGAACAAAACAATTTGTCTACTCTCTCGCAAAGGTCAGCAAATATGCGCAAACCTATTTGTTGTGCTATATCTGAAACATTGCAAGCGAGATGGGTCATAATCTTCGAGCAGAGATCTGACGCAAATCTTGGCTAAAGTTCGCAGCTATGAGTGTAGAACCGCTCTAAGGAAAACAAAAAGCTATTTTCAGAAATAAAATAAAGCAAATATTCTGGCATATTTTAATTTTGAGGTACTTAAAACCTTTAAAATAAACTCAAAAATTACCAGAAATTTAATTTATCTTTATTATGTATTGATAGTAAAACCGAATAATTTAATAAAGATACATATTAAAATAATAAAGTTATATGAATTTTCAACATTAATGTTTTTTAATCGTCATTAGATAAACACATATACTAACCTCCATTTAAAACTGGCCACTTCGAAAGTTTAATTGCTCTTTACCCGCTTTTGATTTTTATATATATTTTTTTTAATTATAGATTGATTCCTCAGTAACGACGTTATGTCACAATTTTTTATTTAAAATTTAATCAAGGCATATATGGGGTGTAAAAATAAAACGAAGTTTCTTTGCCAGCATCTGTGTGTAGCGTTAATTTTAAGATTTGATTGGTTTTTGAAAAAAATTAGCATTGAAAATGTTTAAACGACCTCACACTATGCGGTTTTATGGAAAAACAAACGGGTTCATATCTAAAAAATTATAAGGGTAATAGGGTTTTTATACACAAAAATGTTAAAAAATATGCCCTATTTAAACCTTATGTTGAATACACAATATGCCATTAAACCTTTTAAATTAACACTATTAGGTAAGTCAACTTTCGTAGAACTTTTGGTGAAACAGAAAGTAGTATTATTATGAGCTTAGCATATAGAGTCTTCAAAAGGCGTAAAATTAAATATATTATATTTCTATAATATGGATGGATTTCCCATAGAATTGTATAATGTGTGGACATATTCAATCTAGCTGCATTCAATGGACTATCACGAAGTAACAGCCTATCTGAAGAGGACCCGAACTTCCCACTATGTTCCTTTAACCTGCTGCTTGAAAAGTATTTTGTTTTCTTTCTAAGATCCAAGTTTTTAAATCCCATGCTAACACATTCGCTGCCCAAAGGCGAAAATATGTTTACTCAAAAATAATGTATTTCTTAAATAATAAATCCATTCTTAACTAGCCAGTCTTAGTAATGAGTTTTATCACAAATATTAGATTACACAAAATTAAACGCCTGTATATCACAATATACAGACGTTCAAAAAACAGAAGCCGCTCTTTACAAGTATTTCAGAAACAATGCACTAAATACGTACTTTAAAAATATTTGAATGAATTTGTACCTTGAAATAACGTTGGTGAAGAGGAAGCACACTTTTACAAAGCCATATTGTCTTAAAGATGGTTTGTTTAATTTTAAGAACTAAGTAACTTTATGCATAGGTTTTTAATCCAAAAAAATGAAATTTCAGTTAATACGACACTGGTTAACACATTAAACACTTAATCACGTTCTCGTATAACTAGAAATCTGTAATAAAATAATAACATAACTGCTTGCCTTGATTGATTTTTGATCTAAATAATGGAAAAAGCACAAGAAATGTTCAGTTTTAAAGTTTATTGAAAATTGTATAAACGTGCACTTGTAAAGCTAGTTTAAAAGGAAATTTTGTGTTTTGGGGCGAAATTAAGAAGCAATAAATTGAAATTGGCCAATAAAGTGTCATTGGAAATAAAAAACCGCAGTAGCGGAAAAAGCCTTTATTATGGAAAATACGACCGACACTTAAACATGTCCTTTTTGGTTGGTACACCCGATAAATATTTCCAAAGACTATGATTACATGAACTAGTAATAATAACAGATTTTCTACCAATGAGATGACAACAGCTCATTGTTTTCTTCTTTCGGCTTTGAAACGTAATAAAAATATAATAATTTAAACTTTATTTAAGAATGTTCATTTTTATCAAAAGTGTTTTTAACAGTTTCAAGTACCATTATTTATTTGTCTGTATTTTGTTTTGCTTGAGTTATTAGCACTATTTCCGTCCATTATTTTGCATCAGTTTTTACCCAATTTTACACATATTATATATTATTGAATTTAAACATCATTTATTTTAACAATGTATTACATACTTAAAATAAATATCATGTTTGATTAAAATTTAAGGCTCTTTGGATGGAACGTTTAGTAGATAACTTCAGTAATGTGTTGATTCACCATGGTTTGGTAGATATTTGTTAATACGTGCAGGTATCGAGCTGATTAAATAATTGTTTTTTTCTTAAGATAATATATCCCAAGCAGCCGAACGTGATCTCAAAGTTCTTTTTATAGGGGCTGTGGGACTAAGGTCAGAAAATCTTGAAGTTTATTGTGGTTATTTTATTGTTTAATTTTAATTTTACAATTTTTTTAGCTACTTAAATGGTATGTTAAAACATCCTGTTGTAGTTATTGGGGTGTATGGATATACAATTTTCTTGCAGTTGGAAAGCTTTATTGGAGGCATGTGAGAATGTGATTTCATTGTAATTAAAAGTAACTTCAGTTCGTTAAAAGTAAAATCACATGGAAGCGTAAGGAAGTGAATGTTTGGAATGTAAAAAAATCATTTACATACGCATGGCTAAGTTGACAACTGTTACTTAATGGTTAAAAGAATGCAATATTATTCTTACAGATTTAGTGTCTTAAAGTAGACGTTTATCTAGTTTAAAATTATTACACGTTAAAAAAAATTAAATAAGTATAAAACATTACACAAAAAAACTATGTTTTACGTATCAAATTATTAATAAGATGATTTTTGGATGCCAAATAATAATATTGGAATTTTTAATAGGGCCAAATTGGTTTAACCTGTTGTAATACTTTTTATACTGTGGCAAGTGTAAAAATCATTAACGTAGGATTAATGTCGTCCAGTTATCAATTTGTTGCTTTACATATTCCCCGGTTACCCGGTCAACTACTTTATTAATGAAAAGTATGATCTTTCAGCTTTAGTGGAATCAGTAAATAGGTTACGGAATTATAGCTTGGGGAGCTGCATGCAACAGCATATTACTACCTCTGATTAATTCTCAAAATATGTACTAAATAAGTAATGTAAAAATCGAGGCTTTTCAACAGACACCTTATTTAGGGAATCTGGATCTTGTACGGTTAGCAATTGTATTGTATAAAAATCATTAATTTCTCTATAAATTTTAAATTGTTTACTAATTTTGTATCATATGCATGAAACAAGAGCCGTAGGTCGAAATTACTTATCTCTACCTACACATTCTTTTCCGGAACTCAAAAGCATGTTACTTACGTTGGGCCTAAAAGTACTAAACATGATGCCTATGGAACTAAAAATTAAACTTAATAAAGATAATAAAGCAAAAATTAAAAACTGGGTTCTAATAATTTTGTTAGTATTTGCCGAAATATTTCTTGGTTTGTGCCTTAATAGGGTCATTTATTCAGTAAAAATTTTGCTGTTTTTTACATTTATTTACTAAACCTTTTTTACTAGTTATTGAACATTTTTTACCGCTTTTGTTTTAAGCATGATCTTTTAACGGCATGTGAGTGAGGCACACACAAATCTCATGATTCATTTTGCCTTTACTCTTATGCCAAGGATATATTTAGGATAATTGTATAGGAATTGTAAATTGTAAATTTGATTGTAAATTTGATCTCTTGATTTCTTGTTTAAATAAATAAATAAATAAATAAATAAATAAATAAATTACTTTCTTGTAAGTAAATAATAAACAGAACCGTAAAAATATATTTTAAAGCAGTTTAAGTAAAATGGTAAACTTTTATTGGTACACTCCAAACTATTTTTAAAACAAATTAAAGTTGAAATTAAAGGAGGGTGAATCTGCTTTTCAATACGTCTCTTTATATACATTTATGTATGGCCTGTTTATTTTAAGGATTTATACATTTTCTCAAAAACTATAAGCAATACAGGACATTATTTTGATAAAACTTGTTTGTTGTAAAAGTGTCTTAAATTATATAATATTTTAAGGTTTGTTGCTTTTTTATATACAGGGTGGCGACACAAAGTTCTTTTTTTTAATGAAACACCCTATTTTTTTATTTTTGAATAGCCCATTTAAAAGACATATTGAACGGTATAAAAGTTTTTTTCTGTTTAACTCATAGTTTCCAACAAAAGATATTGGCCCTTAATAAACGAGCCAAACTGTACAGGGTTTTCATTTATACTTTGACAACCACCTACAACGATACCCAAAAAGGATAGAAAAAAAATCTGATATAAAAACTTCTTACTTTTTCATCTAATATCTATTGAGCATAATGAAAGAAACAAGTGCACATTAAAATGAAAAATGAATAGATTAACTTTCTTTAAATGGAACACCCTGTATATTTTTATTTAAAATAAAAGATCTCTTTATCCTCCTTTTAAAAATATAAAATTTTCCAGTATTTCGCTCAGCCGTTATAAAAATATTTAAGTTTTCAAATAAAAATTCATTTGATAGTAAAAATCAGCACTACATTGAAAAACAAATGATATTATTGACTTAAAAATATTTTTTCTTAAATTATGATTGATCGCGTTAAAAACAAAATCAGATGGGTTTTTATTAAGTAATATAATTTCATTTTCAGTTTTTTATCCTAGTATGTTTATATTTCCTGGCCTTTCATATTAAATGTTTTCTTTCAAGTAATCCTACAAAAATAGATCTATAAATTTAAATCAGAGCTGTTAGGCGACCATCTAACAGTGCCATACCTTCATATCCAAAAACCATGTTTCTCGTTGAGATACTGAGTTACTGGTGCAACACTGTGTGGCGGTGCTCCATCCTGGTGCCAGATAAGACTTCTATATTGCTTAGTGATGAGCGAGACCGGTCTTGGTCTTGGTCTTGCAGCAAGATCAAGACCGAGACCAAGACCAAGACCGCCTTTTCGCTTGCAAGACCAAGACCAAGACCGGGGTATGCAAGACCAAGACCAAGACCAAGACCGAGGAGTGCAAGACTGCGCAAGACCAAGACCGACCTGCAAGACTCTTGCACTTTTCCAATTTTTTTAATATTATAAAATTTAATTTTTATATTTCATATACAGATCTATTTCATACAGAAATGACAAAAAATGTGTCAAGAACTGCTAAAAAAAGGCGATTATTTAATAAGTAACAAGTTTCTTTTATTAAATAATAATTAAATTATTCACTTTGTTCTTTTATACAGTTTTCTAACAACGATAACAGGTAAATTCAATAACATGTTTCAAAAATAATAAGATTGTGACTCAATAGTCCGACAAAGCTCTATATATCCGAAACCATTCACGACAGAAAAAAAATAGGGGTACTAAAGTTATAGAAGCTGAAAATTGCTTTCATATTCCTAATTTTTTTTTTTAAATTAGCTATCCAGTGGTGCCACTTACAGGGTGGATCAAAAATTTCCACAATACAAAAAAACATTATTCTAGTTCCACACTAAGAAGTGGCTTCTTAAAACTAAGATATAAATGTAAAAGAGATGGATTAATAAAAAATATTATTTTCATGTCATATTTTTTATATAAATGAAATTTAAATATTAGTTCCGGCTTAGACGGAAAATAATATTTAAAAACCATCTACGTTGATAATGTTCCTATATGAGAGTTGAACAATTTCCAGTATAATATACAGGGTGGTGATTTTTTAAATGAGTTTATTGCCAATATTTTTTTGATTTTAGGGTAAAAGCTAAAAATAAGAGATTTTTTTGAGTGACAGTGGATTTTTCGAAAAAAATTAAAATAGAAAATAGTTTCACATTTTAGGCCCTTTTTTTCCATAATTTTTGTATGTTCAGTTTTTCACCATTATGAACGGTTTCGGAGATATTGAGCTTTGTCACACTATTGAGCCACCTTGTATATGCAGAATGTTTATAAAGTATTTGTGCCAACTTTGTACGGCAAATGTCAACTTATTTAAAGATAAAAAGTTTATATGAACTAAAAACATTCCTGAATAACTTTTTTTTTGAAGCAGAAGCCAATGTTTACATATTAGAATTAGTTTCACGGAAATTTCACATCTGGTTGAAATTAAAAGTTTTTTTTTCTGCTCACACAGTACAGAGATTTGTTTTAATTTTATATTGTTCTTTAAAGAAATTTTAAATAATTCTTATCACTGAAATATTTTTATGTGTCACCAAATGTATAAAAGCATTTTGTGTCTTAATTTAACTAAAAATGAAGCGCTATAAATAAAGAAACCCCTACATTTAAAATATGCTTTTTAATCAAATAATTCAGATGTACGTGTAAGCTTAAAATAGGTATATTTTAAAATTTTAATGCAAAAAATATAGTCGCCTTTTTATTTATTTTTAAGTATTAAAAAATATATTTTATTCAAAATTACTTACTTTAAATTATTACTACCAAAAAAAGCAAGACCAGCAAGACCCTTGCAGCAAGACCAAGACCAAGACCGGGTGGTGCAAGACCAAGACCAAGAACAAGACCTTCCTTTGGCTTGCAAGACCAAGACCAAGACTAGCCCGGTCTTGGTCTTGGTCTTGCTCTGCTCATCACTAATATTGCTGAAGAGGGATGCCTTCAGGCCGGTTTTATTTTTCATTTTAAAGGAAATGAAATATAATGTATTATTAATACGTGTCAAGGTTCTGTCAAAATGTATAAACAAATGAAATCGTTTGTTTTTCACGGCAATGCTGATTTTTACTGTCAATTGAATTTTTAATTAAAACTTAAATATTTTTAAAACAGCTAAACGACCTTTCATTTTATTTTAAAATGTACAGGGTGTTCCAATAAAAAAAGATAACCCATTTATTTGTCTTATTTTTTTCATTTGTTTCTTTTGTTATCCTTAAAAGATAATAAATGAAAAATTATGTAACTTTTATAAAAAGAAGATTGTTTCTATTCTTTTAAGCTATCGTAAGTAAATGTCAAACTATAAATAAAATCCCTAAACATAAATATAGAATATTCTTTTATTAACAGCTTCACCTTTAAAATCATAATAATATATAATCTTTATGAGTTTTGCGGTAACTCATTTTCTGTCGGGCTCTCCTACTTTAAAACTAAATGAAATTAAAATTTGATTGCTTGGATTATCATCCAATTTAAAGGGATTTGTTCGTGAATTTTTGCTGGTCAGCGTCTAGCCATATTTTATTCACGTTCATTGTAAGTCAAGACACGACTGACGAAGGATCTCCGAGAGAATAAATTAAACTTATTGGACAATTCTAAAACAATTTAATAAAAAATCGATTTGTCGAAAAGGTGTTATTAAAGATTTTGTAATCTTACACCATTAAACTTTAACTTGTGCGATTTTCTTAAGGAAAATGTAGGCTAGGAACGTCGCACTACAAAAAAAATTTAATAAGAATACGGAAAGTTTGCAAATTACTTTTTCCGCATTCCTCTCATTAGAGTGTACCTTTATCTTAAACAAAAATTTAAAAAAAACCTATTGTTAAAGAAGACTTTATCGGTGACACTGTATAGCTGCTCCTCAGTTTTCCAAATGCAATCTTGTAGTTTCTTTACCATTTTGTTTTTATATTCTTACAAAAATATATAAATATATTTAAAACAGTGCACCCTTTGTATCTTTAATTAGATTCTACTATTTTCGTGTCATTCCTTAACCGCTCTCGTAGAGAATTTAACACATTAAAAGGCTTTTTTGTTGAGTCAAAAAACTTGCGTTTATTTTTAAATGCACGGGTAATTTACAAGTGAAATGAAGAAATATTTTTAAAATGCCATTACATACAAAAATAACTTAGCGAAATCCTAATTTCGGTACTTTTGTATCAAATAAAATATCTTTTTATAAGACTACAAAAATAGCTTTTGCAAAAAACAGAAAGTATATTTTACCCAATGCTAATAGAAGATACTAAAATCATTAAAGAGTTAAATGAAGAAGATGTGAAATTTAAAAGGCTGGCAATACGAAAATATATTTATTTGTGTACTAGAATATCTAAAAGATACATCAGCGTTATTCCCTTAAAAAACATACATATTGTATGCAGAGGTTCCCCATAATAAAGACAAATAACAACATAATTAAATTAAAAACTATACTGGTAATTTTGTTCCTTATTGATATTTTTATTTAATCTATAGGTTTTTAAATAAATAGCAAAAACTTTATTACCTTATTTTTTAAAAACATACCCGGTATGTAGCTCTAGCAATTTCAAAATAAACATATTTAATAATATTAGTAAATTATAATAATGGTAATAAAAAGTTTTTTTTTGGTCTTTATAATTTGGTATTTTTGTGAAAGTATTTTTATAAAAATAGCTAATGTATTAAAAACGAATGTTTTACTTTCGCAGCTTTTGAAGAAATTAACCAAATTAAATAGGAAACATATATAATAGCGGCTTATATGCTTTGTATATTTATAATTAAATCAAGACAAAAAAATCCAAATCCTACTTGTTGGTTTAAACACTCCTTAACAAATTAATTTGATCAATGGACCATGGTGAAAATTAATCATAAAAAAAGTAAGTTATTACACTACCAAATATTAATTTTTGTTGTTTTGAAAACGCCGGATCTGTGATATTAATAGGCTATTGACTATAAAAAAAATGAGAGGTAATAAGGAACAAATTCGTAAAACCAATTTTGTGATTGATTATAGTTATTAGGTGCCTAAATATAAAAAAATAACAAAAAGCCATTAAATTCAGGCTTTTTTAGGACGGCGTTAATTTGTCAATATTTTAAAAATTCTCAATTTTCTCAAAATCTAAGCATCTTTAGCAAAAATACGTAGAAAACAAAACATCCCATCGAAGGTGTTATTAAGGATAAAAAACCTTTTTAAACGCAAAAAACAAATTTAAAAAAAATCACATTTTCCATTGTTTTTTTTTTATTTTTTTTCCGCAATTTTTCCTGAGGCAAGGTAGGTGTAGGCATTACTTTATAAAAAAGAAAGCTGACATAAAAATCTTTAAAATAGGCGAAGAAGAAGTTTTTTTATTAACATTTGACAGAGGCATGTTTTTTTAAAATTTTACGATTTATTAATTTTTGCCGATTTATCCTTTATAGCAGATTATTTTTTTTTTTTTTCTAAAAAGGGCAGTAAAAGTGTAGTAAAGTTACTATTGGACATCAGGAGCAATTTCTGTTTCATAGACTATGTATTTTCTTATGCCCTCCTTAGATATTTCAAGATTGCTATCATTTTCTCAATTTACTCTTAGTCACTTGTAACAAAAAATGTAACATTAAATACCAATTTTTTTGCACTTACAATTTGCTTTACAGTCTTCTGAACATTAAAGATCTATCTGGCTAATTAGTAGGAATAAACATTAAGGCATTTTTGGTAGATATCAACTCCATTAAAGTGGATTTAATTTAGCTGCTTTTCATTGTTAAACCTAAAAATAATTATTAATAAATAAATGTTTTATTATAAAAAAAAAACGTTATAAAACATTTTGTTAAATGATTATACTGTTTGTTAATATAAAATAAAAATAATCGAATATAAAACAAAATCGGCAAAAATTGATGAAAGTGTAATAAAAAAGAAAAAAAAAAACGTTTTTAATATTTTAATTCATTACAGCTTAGAAAGGTTACAGGTATCGTAATTTAAACTTCCTACAAGATATGATAAAAAATACAAAATACGTATTTATCTGCTATTTTTACATTTTGGATTCCTCTGAGGAGCTTCATATTTGGCCAGAAAAACTTCATGCTATGATGAAATAATATGCCATATTTCATTAAATAAGGTTTAATAGTTTTTGCACAAAAATTTTTCAATCCAATTACGTTTAAAAAAGTGACAAATTTTATAAATTGGGTAGAGCCCAGGACATACATTTTTCTAAAATGTTGTATATCTAATAACTCTTTGTTCTTTAACAGATAAGGCGTGAACTAATTAAAAAAAAAACTTTCTAACTTATTTTTTTTTATATTATCACTTTGTTGTTTAGATATGTAAATAAAACCATTTCACCCTTGCGTTTTAATAATTATTGCACTTTCTGTCTATTTAACCCACAATCCGATAATTATTCCAGTATCACCTTTAATTTTTTATCTTAAAGGTAGCACGAAGGTTTGTATGAAGGAGCAAATATTGAAATCATTTTTTTCCCAGTTCAGTGAACGATGGCCAAGAATCAAAACATGTAGATATTACATTTTCGAGAACCTTTCGGACAACATTGTAGGGCCAGAGCATTATCCCCCATTTACTTATAATTGTTATCTGTAAACTGTTAACCAATCCGACTAGACCAAAATATAACAGAGACCCTGATGCCGTATTTTTCTTGCAAAGTGTATATCTCGTAAAGTATTACTGCAACGTTGATCTGTAATTTGACCAACAAAGATAATAAATCGCTAGAAGTTCTGATAACCACTTATCATTTAACTTGGCGAACTGAAATATTCAGTTATAAAATTCAACATACGGAACAGTCCGAAGAAATCAAATAGAGATTGTATGCTTGAACTAACAAAATGATTAATTTAAATGCTATCCAGGATGCTCCAATTACCGTAAAATGTGGAAAAGTTTCATTAATTTTCTTGTTGGCAATGTTAGAATTTCGTGTGATGTTTTCGTCAACTTTGGACGGGTCATAAAAATCCGTAAAAATCGATTTTTAGAAGCTCTGCCAATAGTATTTAAAGTAAGTTCTTACTGTAGCCTTAAAATTATTTTATTTACGATTATGTATGTAAGTTATTATTAACTCCATTAAATGTTTGGAAAGTCACAATACCAACATCTCCTTGCCGCCCTTATTTCCCACCCTCATTTTCCGCCCTCTCAAATTTGAGAAAAATAAGTGTTCAATATAAACTTTATCAGAAAAAATTGTGCAAATGTGATTTTTTAAAATTTCTATTGGGAATAAGGTACTACAAAATTACAGATAATTTATTGTACATTTTTTTTTTATCTTGGGACAGTCCACGAAGGCTGTTGCCTAACTACTAACGTACCGTAGGTGTCTTAAGTGTGGTGAGAGGGAGTTTGTTCACACGGGACTTAAATATTTAGAGATTGGGAGGAGAAGGAAAAACTTCTGCGGGAAGCAGGTTTCACAGTCTTGACACTCTAGGGATGTATTAATGTACATGAAATTATTTATTAAAATTAAATGAAACCATTAGAATTATTAAATTAATTTAACGTTATTTTTAATTAACATACTCTATATTGCCCATAATAAAGGTGTTTTTTTCTTTATTCTTTGCTATTTATTTCCGTCTCGACGTCTGTCTTCCTATATTGATTGGACAAATTTACTAACCAAAGGGTGTACAATACGAGATACCACATGCCATATTTTAGACATTTTTTGCTACTGTTGGCACAAATCGCAGAACAGTTTAAAAAATGTTTTAAAAAAATGACATATTAAAAATCAGCCAGAGCAACTTTAGATACCTTCCATCTTAAAAATGATTGTTTTAAAAGAATTTAAAAAAATAAATGCAGTTTTAATTTATTTTTGGTAAAAATTTTAATTTTATTTCTGTCTCAACGTCTGTCTTCCTATTAGTCCGGGAGCCGGCAATCTTAAAAGTCCCGTGATCGCGGATTTGTAAAATTTTTATATAAATTAATAGCTTTTAGTTATAGGAACACAATGCATTCGGTAAGCCTCGATTTAGTTGGCCGAAGATATTTAAACAAAATTAATTTAAAAAAAGCAAAAATGTTTCCCGTCATCGCGGATTTCGATAAAAAATGCTATATTCTATAGGAAATTTTGTAATTTAACGTAAATAAATAGCATACCAATTTTATCCAGCCGAAAAGCCCGGCTCCCCATCATTCCGGAAAACTTTTTTTTTTATTTGTTTCTTTTTATGTGAACTTTAAAAATATTTTGGTACGCGTGTCTAAAAACGGCCGGAAATATCGGGATTACCAGTTTTATTCTATACGGGCTCGATTCACATCAATGATAATGAGTCTTAAATTAAATCATTTTACATGCAACAAGTTGTAAAAGGATAAATATGATCAAAGGAAATATAGCAACATTTATATTTATTATTATTCATCTAAACTATCATCATCACAATCATAATGTCTCTCATCCTCTGGTGCGTCACATTCTTCATCGTTTTCATGTTGACTCAGAATTTCTTCTACTTTTAATGGTGCCGCTGGGCCGTTATACCACAATGGTTCGAGTTTATTATTTTCCGTAAATTGCCATCCACATTCGGTCAGGTCATATGAAATGTATGATGGTTATGTAGCATTTTGCCACATGTGCAGCAAACTATGCGAAATAACGAAACATTCGACAGCTATGTAGACAACGGACTGAAGGGACAAAATGACCTAAACTTTTAAAGACGCTCTAGGACAACCTGACCTTAACAGGCTTGTACGCGTCATATAGTGGAGGCACGTAAATTTTAAATATATAGTAGATAGACAGAGAAAACTTATGCAGGGTTTGATCCTGAACCAAAAATCTCATACAATGTTCTGTATTGGACTATTTTATGTATAGAAAAATCATAAATAAGAATAATTTTTTATGAAATGGGATTAATATTAATATTATATAAAGAGTCATGTTAATAATTATAGAAGAATACTTTTACAGAAAACATTTACTACAGAGTAAAATGATTTAAGGCTCATTATTATTGATGTGAATCGAGCCCGTATAGAATAAAACTGGTAAGCCCGATATTTCCGTCCGTTTTTAGACACGCGTACCAAAATATTTTTAAAGTTCACATAAAAAGAAACTAATTAAAAAAAAAAGTTTTTCGGAATGATGGGGAAATTTTACCTCTCAATCACGCCCTTTAAATAGGTAAGCCGGCTGAATAAAATTGGTAAGCTAATTTTTTTTACCTTAAATTACAAAATTTTCTATAGAATACACCATTTTTTATCGAAATCCGCGATGACGGGGAAACATTTTTGCTTTTATTTTAAATTATTTTTTTTATATTTTCGGCCAACTTAATCGAGGCTTACTGAATGCATTGTGTTCCTATAACTAAAAGCTATTAATTTATATAACAATTTTGCAAATCCGCGATCACGGGACTTTTAAGATTGCCAGCTCCCGGACTATATATTGAATGGACAAATTTACCAACCAAAGGGTGTATAATTTCTGTGCTTGTTTTAAAATTAATTTTTGTGCTTCTGCCTTCTGAAAGAAATTTAATATATAATTAAAATATATTTAACCTCATTTTACTTACCTTAAAAAATTGAGCAGTTTTTGCGAATCGCGTCTTAATTTTTTTAAATTACACGAATCATTTATTTTCATCTTATTAAGCAATTTAAAATGAAAATTCATTAATACAGCAATGCTAAAACGACATTATCGGGTCGTTTATTCTAGAATATTAGCTTTTACTTTATAAAACGTAAATGTATTTGCATAATAAGTCATCGAAGAAATTATGTTATTTCATCACATTCCCCATTATATATACCTAAAAAAACAACTTTGTTTGCACTACCTTGAAAATATACATTTGACAAAGCAAAAAGTCCGGTAACGAACATTTAGGAAGTCTTAAATTCATTGCGATAAGCAACATGATATCTCAAGTAATTTGAATAAAAGGTTGCTACCGTAAGTGTAGTTTATCTTCTTTTAACAAGTAAGGCAAAAAGCACTTTAAAATCCTACAAATGCCATTTTGTTTTATTAAATTAAGTGGTTGATAAACAAAATTTTATTTTTAGTTTTTAAAATGTTGGTTTTGTGCTAATTTTATAAAGCTTGTAACTTTATTGCGCCGCGACTAATAACAAAACCGATATCGCTTATCTGCTTTATTGCTTTTTTCATTAATAATAGTTTGCTTAGGCGGCAATACTTTTTTTCCATCTATTAAGCAGTTTTAGCAATTTTCTTTTAAAATACGTTAGCAAGTATGAACCTTCCCCTTCCAAATATGTCCTTAGTGATTTTTAGTTGCATAATTCGGATAAGGCTATTTCTTCTCCTTTTTAGAAAGGCCTATTTATTTCTTCTATATACGTATATTTTTCCTGCAAGTGTTTGCTAAAATCACCGGGCACATTTCCACCTCTTGCTTATCTAAACAGGTTTTGGAAGAAGCACCTTGGTTCCTAGTTTTTTAAAGTGGGCTTTGCATACATGGCTTTGACCAGATGCTTACCAATGATCAAGAACCGGTTTAGGGCCATTGAAATGTAAGGATCACAATCACGAATCGTCTTATTATATTTTGTAAATGTCCAGGAACCTCGAGGTATTCTCCAAGCTATACTACTTCAGTCAACAAGTGAGTTTTCTGTGAAAAATAGTTAGAAGGGTACGAAAAATATAAGCGATGCCTCATTCGACGCAGATTGCAATCCTAAGAAATGCGTCATGTCGATTTTTTCTACAAATAAGAATTGCAATTATTATTAACAAAAAACGAAAAAAAAAACTATTTTGATTTTTGATGATAACTGAAAAACTGTACCGGGTGTCCAAATAAGAAGGGACGCCGGCTGTATCTCAAAAAATATTTATCGCACAGCGTTGGAGAAAAAATATTTTGAGTAAAAGTGGTCAAGAGAAATAGCTGGAAATTATTTTCAAGTTTCTGAAATGGCCGCTAGGGTGCGTAACTGCAATTTTGAATCTAAAAAAGTGATGTTTCTGTCAATTTTGCTATATTACCGTAACAAAAAATACCTGATCTTTAAAACCAAGGATAATCTAAACCTTTTTTGTTTGACAATTTTTGCTATATCTCTAAATATAAAGTGGTGGGGGGTATTCAAAGATTTCCGTAAAACACCCTGTATCTTCGAAACGGCTGAGCCGATTTTAACAAACTTGGGCTAGTTGAAAAAAGCTATTCTTGGGCTATAAATCTTAAAATATTTAAAGTTTTGTTAGTTTCACATGTCGCCGCTAGAGGGCTTTTTTCGACATTTCGTCATATCTCAAAACCTATAAAAGCTACAAGAAATTTTATAACACATAAATTGTGTATTTTTACAAAACCTCTAATTTAGGTTCTATAATTTTTTTTTATCTCAATGCAGTACTTTACAAGTTATAATCAAAAAGGCGAATTCTAGGGTATACCTTGAAAAAACCCTGAAAATTCAATTTTTTGATTATAACTCGTGAAGTATTGCATTTAAACGAAAAGATTTTATAACTTAAATTTAAGTTTTTGTAAAAATACATAATTTATGTCATATAATATTTCTTGTAGCTTTTATAGTTTTTGAGATATTGACGTATAAAATTTTCTTTGGCCTAAATTTTAGGTAAGGAACAAGATATCGAGATACGGTTTTCGCGAGCTTGTTTAGGCATTATTTAGCTACTTTTTTATTAAAAAATATTATGTCAATGCATTTAATTTTTTTGAGAAAATTAACCATTTCTGTCGGAATATCGTAAAAAACCCTCTGGCGGCGACATGTGAAACTAACAAAACTTCAAATATTATAACATTTATAGCCCAAAAAAAACTCTTGTCAACAAGCCTAAGCTTTTTAAAATCGGCTCAGCCGTTTCGAAGACACAGGGTTTGTATTACGAAAACCCCCCACCACTATATTTTTAGAGATATAGCAAAAATTGTCAGATAAAAAAGGTTCAGATTATCCTCGACTTTAAAGATCAGGTATTTTTTTGGTAGGTTAATATAGCAAAATTCACAGAAACATTACTTTTTTAGATTCAAGATGGCAGAGACTTGAAGATAATTTCCAGCTATTTCTAATGACCACTTTTACTAAAAATATTTTTTCACCAACGCTGTGCAGAAAACATTTTCTGAGATACAGCCGGCGTCCTTTCTTATTTGGACACCCGGTACAAAATAGCGGAAATTGCAAAATAGATTCTTAAAGAGAAGGAAATCTTTAGGTTGAATATTTATAATTTTAATTTGTTGCTGATGGTAGAGCTCCGCACGCCCGTTTCGGGAGGAGTACGCGGCCTCTATAGTGGGTACTACATAAAAATATATTTTTTTAAAGCTCTAAATATTGATTTTAAAATTTAAAAAAAAATGACGTTATTTCAGCAATTAAAGAAAGAAATTCCCGCTTCATTAAAAGCTGAATAATTGTTAAAATAATCACCCTATAAATATTTCGCCTCTTGAACCCCTTTCTATGAGTGTAATCAATAAGATGACAAATAGTTACGATTTTTCATACTTATCCCGAAACAGGCGCGCCGAGCCCTATATTCAGCAAGAAATTAAAATTATAAATATTAAAGCTAGAGATCGGGAAGTAGGGAGTTTTTTTATCAGAAATTTTCTCCTCTTTAAAAATCTTTATTGCAATCTACTCTATTTTGTATGACTTTTAAATAATTATTAAAAAACAAAATGTTTTTTTTTTCGTTTTTTGTTAATAACAATTTGCAATTTTTATTTGCAGTAAAAAATCGACATGACACATTTCTCAGAATTGCAATCCGCGTCGAATGAGCCATCGCTCATATTTTGCGTACCCATCTAACTATTTTTTGCAGAAAACTCACGTCTAGACTAATATCTGGGTTATTTAAAGATTTTATTGTAACCCAGTTTTCAAATTTTTTTGGTCTACTTGACTATCCAAAAGAATATGTACGTTTTGGTTGTAGTAGAAAATTTTGACATTTAATAGAACACATGCTTATAAAATATAAGTTTTTTTTTACTGTATTTTGATTTACTGGCTTAGTAAGAAGATGTTAGTTTTATATTTTTCTGTCCCTCTAAACCCACCGGGTCTACTTTGGCATCAAATTTTTGATCCACGTCGGATGGTTTAATTAATCAAGTATGTGGAAAGTAATGCATTTGTTCCCTTTACCAATATATTAGGATGATAGCTGAGTTTATATGGTTTTTACCCATTTACATATGATCCATTAATAGCTTTACACGACACTTTACACCTCTTATGATTTACTTTTCGTTTTACAATATCGCTATGTAGTGTAGTCCTCAAATTAGCTAACTATCCATTTAAACAAAATTTTTTTTTTAAGTCATTTTACTCTTGTGAATTTTCGTTAATGGGATTAAAAACTAGTTTTACCAAAATAAATATTTTAATTGTTCTCATATATTTATAGTTACACATAACAATTAATATTTTAGCACACAACGACTTTTTTGGGTGTCGTACTGACTTAAAGTTCCGAAAGACTTGAACATGGGATCTTTATATTTTTGGGGTCTCTGAATTCGAATCCGGAGTCAGTTCGAGGTCAAATCTGCAATATTAATCACAAATACACTTGAAGAGTGTATACTTATATTTTTGAGGTCGCTGAATATGAATCCGCGATTAGTTTGAACCCACCGGGTCATGGTGAAAAGACATTTTAAGGTCGAATCCGCAAAATTAGAATTTTACAGATTTGACCACGGATTCGTACTCAACGACCTCAAAAACATAAGTATACACTCTTTAAATTTGATTACGATTAATTTTGCAGATTTGACCTTGAAATGCCTTTGTACTTGAAGAGGTCAAACTGACTCCGGATTGAAAGAAATTTAGCGACATCAAAAACATAAAGATATCATGGTCAAGTCTTTCGGACCTTAAAGTTTTTTTATTAGGCTGCGTAATTTTGCAGATTTAACCTTGAAATGCGCTTGATCCTGACCTAATAAGGTCAAACTGACCCTGGATTTGGATTAAGCTACCCAAAAACATAAAAATACCATTGTCAATTTATGATTTTTAGAACGTGTTGCGGCAAAGTAAGTAGATTTTAGGGCAGTTCAAGTTCCGCATATATATTATCATTATCAAACACGAAAAGATCTTTGGAGTTGCGCCAGGTAATTCATAATTGATTTTATTCAGATCATTGCATTTTAAGGAATTTGGCGATCGCTTAACTATCGCTTAAAATAAAAATTAAACTTTTATATATTATTATGCTTTAGCCTTTTATACCAAAGTATGTTTGATTATATGAATGAACAATAAAGACATTTAAATTTAAATAATTTTTTTATTCATTACTTATTGTTTTTTATTTTATTCCAGTTACGTAAATTATTTTTATCGATTATTTTTATCCTATTTTATTTTTACTTTTAAGCGACTTGCAACTAGTAGATAAACCAAATATCCATACTCACAATCCATTATTTTCTTGATATCTTATTGTAGCTTCTATAACTTAAAAATTTAATAAAACAAACATATTTTTAAACAATGTGGGAAAATATGGGTAAGGGTTGACAAATATTGTTTTTATTATTTAACTCGTTAGTAAATATTATTAGTCTCATTAAAAAAAAACGCGCAAAGCAACCATCTCCGTTTTTTTTATTTTGACGATATATTATGTGCTTATAATTTAAATATTTCACTATACAACAAACTAGGTACTTGCGTCAGCTATATTGTCTTTGTTCTTGACCGTTTGTCGGTGATTCAGGATACGATAAGAGCTAAGGATATTCAAGTTTTTTTTCTGGGTAGGCGTAACAAAATAATTAACGTAGAACAAAACAAAATTATTCTCTTAACTTTCAAAAAACATACCATAAAAATCTCCACAAAGCTTTAATTATTTTCAATATTTTAAAATTATTAGCAAAATTAAAAAACAAACATACATTTTGGTGTCCAATTACGCCCAATGCAAATAATTGTCCTTTTAGAAACATTGTTAAGTAAGTTCTTAAAACTTGCTTTTGTAATTAAAATACATTTTTCATGTTTCTTAATAGTCGACAATCCAAAGGGTACTTTCTAAATCCCTTACCCTTTGTGATCTAAATAATCCTACAGGCAAAAATCTAATGGGGTCAAAACGAGAGATCCGTGAGCCAACACTGTTATAAATTACAACCGATTATTTTACCAATAATATTTTTAAAAGACGCTCTTAACCTTCTTGGCACAATGGATAGGTACACAATAACATTGGTATATACCAAATATATACCACACAACATTTCTTATTTCAAGAGGAATATTGTCGATAACTTTAAGTATTTTCGTATTTATTTTTTTTTAATCCTGCAGAATGGTTCAAAATAAACAATTATATATTTTAAATATACATAAATTGAATTGTTATGAACCTTAACTTATATAAACAACATCTTAAAAAATCAGACATTTATAGGAGTTGTAGTTTTTCTATTTTTATTAAATAGGAGTCTAAAAAATAAGACACAATTGGTATTAAAACGTTAAAAATATATAGGGCTTGAGTCAGACTTGGTAGGTAGGTAGGTAGGTGGGTTTAACGTGAGTGGACTATGTAGGCCCTCCACTGGGACCGCTCGGTCTATTGTTGCTCACACCTTTTTATATTTCTCCCAATAGGATCAGACTTCTAATGAATCCGATACCAGATTGGGAGAGAGTTCTTACATCTCCTCTTACTCGTGTCGCGAGCACGATATGTGTTCTGATGTGTTCTGGTGTCCCTGTCTCCTGGAGAGTATGACGAGCAGACGGTTAGATTCGTCATGCCCTCCTCTCCCGGTCTAGTGACGTGGGTTCTTGTTACAGGAACCAGATGTTCTTTCTGAGGCCGCATCTCCGGCCTTACTCTATGAAAACGTCCTATCCGCTTTCTGTTTAAAGCCAGGGGAACCATTTTCCCTATAAAGGCGGTTCTGTCCGCCTTCTGTTTGGATTCGGGGACCCCTTTCTAAGCACCTGTTTGTTCGGGATGGATTAGCCCTTCCCCGTGAAACAGGCGCCGGTGACTTCAGGGGCACCTTTCGAAACGGATTTTCCCGTTTCGATCGGCGCACCTTTGTCGGCTTGTGACCTTGAGTGGCACCTCTCGAAACGAAATTTATCCGTTTCGGTCAGGGCACCTTTGTCACCTTTTTCCTATGAAAGCGGCTCTGTTCGCTTTCTGTTTGGAGCTAGGGAAGTAATAGTCCACCACGGCAGAGCCCTGCATTACCGCAGTAAGGCTAGATACTGTGAGAGGTCGCCCTGTATCTCAGAGGCACCGTTGGAGACACCTGTTTAAGGCAAAGGATGTCATTCACTCATCAGCACGGTATGCTAACACCTTAAGTTAAGCCTTGTGTTCATCTTAGCTTCGGATCCCGTTCCATACGCTAGCCAAAAGAGTTGCCGATAACCAGCAACTCTAGCGCATGTTCCAAAAGATCCTACTGGGCCCAACCACGACAACAACGCCGACGTGTGAACACAAACTTGGTAACAGAAGTTTAAAAATCATTACCACCCATTTTAAAGCATCCATATTATAAAATTATGGAAAGTAACTGTTTTATTAGATAATATCTAATGTGCACTTATTGTAGTAAAAATAGTATAAAAACAAGAAGATTTATGTATTATACATGCCTACTTCGTAAAAATGAAAAAAACTACAACTTTTCTAAATGCTTAATATTATAAATATTAAGTCCATTATTGGTTACCAAATTTGGTAATTTTTAATAAATTCGCTGCCACAAGTTTTACTGCAGGTACTTAAAAAGGTTTGCCCATAGTTCCGTGTACATCACTTTTGGACTTTAGAGATTATTAAACCTTATTACTTTACGACCTAAAAAATGATAAGGAGCCTATTCTAAATAACCTTAACGCTGGTGAAGTATTGTAACTTCATTCATAAAAGCCTTCATGTCATGGTTATCGGAACATTGACCTCCAAAATGCCATAAAAAACCAAGCGATGTAAGCTGATTTAGCATGATGAATTAATTCGTTTGATTTCTGTCAGCGCCGAGTTTTTTAAGTTAATTAATAAATAATCTTTGATAAAATTCTGTTTGTTTGATACGCTTGCAAGACAGGTTCTTATTTTATAAAAACCTATAAATACCGTCATTAATATTAGGTTTTAACGGTTAAAATATATTTTCTTTTTACTAAATATCTGTGGTTATCCTAAGATTTTTTGGATGGAATGTTTACTACATAAAGCATAAGTAACTCTGAAAAAATACGAAAAGTTCAAAATAAAAAGGCACAAGCAAGAAAGGTGAACAAAAACTTTGCTAAAACTCATAAACAACGCTTATATGTTTAGTATTTCATTATTACAAATACATGTATTACCCAATAGGCCTTTTAAGGGTATGCTTAACGGAAGCGCACCCGCCCCGTTAAAAGGCAGCAATATGAAATTTTCGGGCACTTTTTATAAATATGGCTGGGCAACAAGCATTATAACCTCTAATATCAGTGCAATTAAATGAAAAATTAATTGATGGTGCTTCATTAGTGCATCCTACCGTAGAAGCCCACAATTGTGTTCAGTTACGACGATGCCATGGTCGTCCTCAAGGAAGAAATAAAACCGAACTAATTGAGAGGTTAGCTCTGTTTCTTAATTACGACACAAGAGCGCATTATGCGGCACAATGCTCAGCATTGAGTGTTTCAACTATCGCAACGTCGATTATGCGAGGCATTGCGGTAGTGGAAACACTCAGTGCTAAGTATTTCCCGCAAATGCAGCCGTATTTAGGATTATATGCGAAATGCCAAGAATGAGATGATAATCAAACTTCGGCATTTAAAGCTCGGTAAGCAACAAAGCAAATTTACATGCAACGTTAGGCATTGTTTATCAACATTGTAATGTTTTAACAGAATATAATACTTTTTATATATAGTTCTCGCTCTAAATTGTGTTGTTGTGCATTTTAAGTGTTAATTTATATTATTTTTTAATGTATAATTATCCATTTTTAAATAATTCTAAAAATAGTTAAATTGAGGTTACAATTTCAAAATTTTTTGGATTTATAAAAGTGTTAAATTTAATAGGGTAAGTATGCAAAATTTTTTTTGGGACAAATTTTTAGGCGCCTTTGCTTACTTACTTTAATAAGTTTTTAGCGATATTTATATTTTTTTATTGCTTATTTTTTTAAAAGCATATGCCTATACATTTGTTTATAAAGTGCCCGAAAAACACGGCGAACAAAAAGTTTTCAACCATTACAAGGCCTATTGCAGAGGTGTACCACTGTTTAATCTATAACAAATGCAGCAAATGTATTTTCATATGTAGATGAAAAAGGTAATATCTTGCAAGAAGCAGTTTCCGACAGGGTTCTGACTTAAAGGATTGGTGCTATACCAAATTTAATATACCTGAAGCCATCTAACAGAAAATGTGCTATTTTATGCAGTGATAATCTCATTCTATGATAGGTAATTTTTCTGATGATGCCTTTGTCACTATGCATTTTTATGCTTTATTGCTTCTTTGTATGACTCACTCTCTTTAAAAGAATACTCTTAACCGGAAATTTAAACTTAAATGCATTTTACGTGCCTGCACTATAACTCTGCGTATAAGGCCTTATGTGTTTTTTTTAGCGCCGTTGAGTTTGGTTGTTCTGACTAGGTTTTAACTTTCTTCCTGCATTAAGATGTCAGATGATTACTAAAAAACATACAAGGGCAGTTAAAATTGAATATTGTGGCTACTTAAACGGTGGGGTCTATAAGTCACCTAAAATGGAAGCGCAGATGGTGTGATGTTGAGTGTAAACAACAGACACTAAATATATAAAAAAAAATAATAAGTAAATTGAGCTTAAATTATACATCTTAACATAAGGTTCTAAAAGCCTTCATGCCTCTCTTATTTGAGATACTATAACCTTTCCCGGTGGAAAAGAATTCAGCGTGCTAAGAGCATTAAGATGCATATCACCTTGTGTAATTCGCTTTACAAATATTGATCGTGTCGCACACTACAAACATAAAAAATTACCTTAAACCTATCTACTTTTGTCTTACAATTGGACAATTTTATTTATTACCATCTTTACTGACTTTTTGGTCCAGTGGTATATATATTTTTGTTCAGTTGTTTTTGATTTTATTGTTTTTAAACAAAAAATAAAAGATTTGACATATTTGCAGTTGTCAGCGTTAACCTAGAATATTGTTTTTATTGATTTTAATGCCAATTGTTTATAAATGTGGTGAGATTACCGTTAGATTATTAAGTCCTAAACTTATATTTTACAATTCTGGATGATTTAAAGGATTAATTCTAAGTATGCCATTTTGTTATAAAAAAAATGTTAATTTTACATCAATATTAATAAATTATACAAGATTTCCTTACAAAATTTAAAAAATTATAATTTATAACATATTTATTTTTTTTATAAACTTCAGCTGATCAACCTGTTTAGACAAGGTTTCTTCTTCCCAAACCAGAAGCTGGCTTTTAAAGCTATAATGCTATTTGACAATATACTTTTTATAGGCTGTTTAAAAGGACAACGCTCTTTTTTGTCAGTTAATTAGCTTGTATGATGTTTTTTATATGGAAGAAAAACAGATCTCCAAATCCCCAGCGACCTTTGAGGCTGATTTTGGGGGGGTTAGAGAGGTTTTTTGGTTTTGTGCCCCTTGAGACTTTTGATTAGCGTGTTGAAGACTATTACTTTACAAGGTTTAAAAACAATTGAAGAAAACCCATTCTCCATGGGAAAATTGCGGAGTCCTTTAAAGTGAGTTTATCTCGAAAACAGTTGCTCCTAGAGATCTAAATAAGGTATACATTTTTGACGCAGCGGAAATTATAGTAACTTCTTTCTTAATAAACAGGTCAATATACCAAGCTTAAAGAAAGTTATTCCATCTAAAACAAGTGGAGTAGGCCATAGCTGGCGCCATCTACTAGTAACATCGAAATTACGGACAAACTTGAATTTATTGCCTCAAAGGAGCCCCAAATCTTAAATTTTTTACCGCTATGTCATTTAGTTAAAAAATTATTACGAAAAAGCTTTAACAAAATTTAAACTTTGATACTCTGTAGCCTAGTTATTATCAACTTTGTGATAAGGCAAGTTAATGTTAATTGCATTTATTCGACCTAGGAAATCTGCTATTGCTCTGTGTCTCATTACTTTTGGGAATTGTCTCTTTGATCTTTGCCTTGATATATTGTTTATGAATTTCCAAAATAATGGATTTTTTCTAAAATAAGGTCAGGCGAAATTTTAGAAAAGATTGCTTACTAAGCATCTTTCATTTTATTTAAATGTTAAAAACGACGTTTCGGCCTGGAAGAGCCTTCATCAGGAATATAGGTAGTTTTACACAAAAACAAATTCCCAAACTAAGAGATTTCTCTGGAAAACACTTACTTACATGGTTGTCTAAGAGGCGTTAAAACTTAAAATCACAAACAAAAACACCTAACGTTAAAACATTACTAACATTACATCATTTACATAACAACGGTGCTCGTTTCAGCTTTTGAATATATTGTTCATGCTTTTCCAAAATTATGAATTTTCTTGAGGATAAGGTTAATCAAAATATAAGAAAAAATTGCAATTTAATTGGAATAGGAGCTATGGTTGCCTGATGACCCCGTATAATACTTTTTTTTTGTCAGTTAAGTAACTATGTACAGGGTTTTCATTTATATTTTGACACGCATTTACAACTATAACTAAAAACGATAGAAAAAAACTTCCTATATAAAAGTTTCATAGTTTTTTCTCTATTATCTTTTGAGCATAATAAATGAAACAAATGAGCATCAAAAAGTTAAGAAAATGAATAAGTTAACTTTTTTCCAAAATGGAACACCTTGTATATTTTTATTTAGAATAAAAGCTCTTTCATCCCCTTTAAAAAATATATAGTTTGTTGGTATTTCATTTAGCCGTATTGAAAATATTTAAGTTTTTAATTAAAAAATCAATGGAAAATAAAAATCAGCATTGCCTTGGAAAACAAATGATTTATCTATTACGAACTTTAGAAGTATAAATAATTACACATTTTCGACGTAATCTCCACCATTTTCTCTGCACTTGAAAATGTTTCTCCTCAACTTACGATTAATCGCGTTGAAAGCAAATTCGGACCGGTTCCTATTAAGTAACATTATTTCATTTTCAATTTTTTGTCTTAGTATGTTTATATTTTTTGGCCTTTCGTAATAAATTTTATTTTTTAGGTAACTCCACAAAAATATATCCAGAGGGTTTAAGTCGGGGCTATTGGGCGGCCATCTAATATTGCCATACCTTCCTATCCAAATTCCGTATTTCTCGCTAAGATACTGAGTTATTGGTGCAACATTGTGTGGGGGTGCCCCATCCTGGTGCCAGATAATGTTTCTGTATTGCTGAAGAGGAATGTCTTCAAGCAGATTTTCGATCTCATTTTGAATAAAATGCAGATACCTATCTCCCGTTAGAGGTCCTTCAAAAATTATTGGTCCAATAACCTTACTGCCCAACATGCCACACCAAACATGAAGAGACCTAAGTCCTTGTATCTTAACAGGTTGGATTTTGTGAGGGTTTTCAGTTGCCCAATAATGCTTGTTCTTTCTATTATACATTCCCGCCGTAGTGAAAGTTGCTTCATCAGTAAATAAAATGTTGTTAAAAAAATTTCCATCGTTTTGAAGATTACGAATCATTTCTTGACAATAATTTCTTTTAAGTCGTTGAACTTTATGAGCGTCGGTTAAATTTTTGAACTGGCAAAAATTTGTAGGGATGAAAATTACGTTTCTTCAATGTACTGTAAATTTTTTCCCAGGATTTGTTTGTATAATTTGAAACGAAAGGAATTGAACTTTCGGGATTTTCTAAAAAGTTATATCGCTTAGATTTTGTTTTTTGTTACTCCTAAAATAAAACTTACCTTCAAAATGAAGCAAAATATTTAAATCATGCTCTTCATTTGCAGCCACTGTTCTCGTTTTTCTCTTTAACGCTTTTGTTTCTCTAAACCGACGAACAAGTATATTTAGCATCGAGTTTCTCGAAGGTATTCGCTGTCCGGGAAAACGTTGGTGATATTCATAGCGAACTTGCGAGATGTTTTCATTATTTGCGTAGAAAGGACGTATTAGTTCGTGTTTTTGATCTTCGGTATATCCCATAGTTAGGTATTTTTTTGTTATAAATGAAGCGACGCCAAAATATCAAGACGTGTCAAGGTGCTGTCAAAATGTATAAACAAAGCAAGTCATTTGTTTTCCAAGGCAATGCTGATTTTTATTTTTCATTGGTTTTTTGATTATAAACTTAATTATTTTCAATACGGCTAAATGAAATATCAACAAACTATATATTTTTAAAAAGGGGATAAAAAGAGCTTTAATTATAAATAAAAATATACAGGGTGTTCCATTTGAAAAAAGTTAACTTATTCATTTTTCTTAACTTTTTGATGCTCATTTGTTTCTTTCATTATGCTCAAAAGATAATAGAGAAAAAACTATGAAACTTTTGTATAGGAAGTTTTTTTTTATCGTTTTTAGTTATAGTTGTAAATGCGTGTCAAAATATAAATGAAAACCCTGTACACAGCGTTTTAAAATGCAAAGAGTAGAGTATTTATAATTTACAGATGGAGATCTATGTATACTTTAATAAACTGTGTGATTATTCAATAGACATATCTTATAATTATGAAACAATTCAAGGCTCCTTATTATTAAGATATCGAAACGCCCTGGTAACTTTCTTCTTCTTTTTTGCTATGATATTATTTCATGATAGTGGGAAATAGGTGCTTAAGTTAATGAAGAAATAATCTTATTACAAGAGGAAATAATGGCTTTTAAAGAGCTTAATGGAAACATTAACAGTTTTTTGTACATTCTCACCTTGACATTGTTTATACCTAATTGTCTTATCAGAAAGTTTTCCTTTAAGGCGTGAAAATCTAATTTAAAGGTAAATGAAACTACAAGTACGTTTTTATTGAAAGCAAGTATGATAGGAATACAGTTTAAAGTAGAAACCCAAAAAGTTTAGTAATTAGTTCAGTAATTGTTTTTAATGGTAGCAATAAGAACCTTATTTGACGTTAATGTAAAATAAGGTTCTTATTGATATTGCCATGTAAAATTTTATTTTAATATAATTACTAAGTAAAATTAAAATTTCAAAATACTCTTAATAAAGAAACACTCGATTTAATGTACAAATTTATGTTTGGGTAGGTACTTCTTTACAAAAATATAAATATCCTGGATTGATAGATATGTCATAATAAATAATTTATCAAATTTTACCAAATTAATATTATCCGTACGTTCTTGCATTTTAACATTTAATAGAATTAAAAAAAAATACAGTTTATTAGTGACAAATTCTTAACAATTATATTTGGACAAAAAATAATTTAAAATTATTATCTTGGTTTTTCCTGTACCACCGAAAGGTTAAACCAATAATAATTGCAAAAAGAGACGAACGCTAAATAATATTTTTGTTAGGAGTTAGTCCAGCAGAATAAACATAAATTATATTGGTGTTATGCATTATCTGCTTAAAATACCGGGTGACACAGCGGACAGACACAGCCCAACATTTTTATTTATAATAATTAATTTTTAAAATTAAGGTAATGCACCTGTCATAAGGACACGCTTTTAATGATTAAATAAAACCAATTTTTTCACTTCCGGTTTAATCGGATGTAACCCTAAATTTAAAATTTTAAATAGCACTATGTGTATATTTTTGGCCTACCTGATCCGCCTTAAAATTCTCTTTTTAACCACGTATTACACTTGTCATTTTATTTTAAAATGGCTGCCAAAATTGATATTTTTTCCAAAATTATAGTAGGCCAAGACGTGACAGTTACAAATTATCAGCATGTAAAAAGCGTTGAGGTGTGAAGAATAAGGTAAAAAAATATTTGTGATTTTGTTAATTTTAATCTAATTAATAAGAGCTAGGAATAGAGGTTAACTTTTACAATTTTAGAAATGTATTTTTTAACGCTTTATATCTCAAAACTCCAATTTTTATATAATGTAACTTTAGACCAAACATTTACTATTCCATATAACTTATCAGACTAGTATAAAGAACTGACTTTTTTATTAAAAACGCAAAATTATGCATACCTACATTTCTCTATGATAATTGTTTAGTTCACCCTTGTGTTTTAGGTTTAATTATTAATTAAATTTCTCTCATTTGTACCAAAAAAATTGTCTTTTTGTTTTATGGATCTCTTAATATGTTTAACATTTCTGTTATCCCGAAGTTGGGGTGTTACACTGCCTACTTGGCGCATTATCATTACCTGTACTTATACTTATTATAAGGATTTCCGAATCAGTGTAAATATATGTATATGTATAATTTTGCGATTTTGGTAAAAAGGTGAAGGGTGCATACCAATTTTTATAAATTATATAAAATAGTAAATGTTTGATCTAAATTTAAATAAAATAAAAAATGAAGTTTCCCCTTTTGGATTTTGAAATATTAAGCGTTAAAAAAATACATTTCCAAAATTTTAAAAATTAACTCTTATTCCTTATTTTTATTAATTAGATAAAAAGTTTTATAAAATCACAAATATTGTTACGCCTTATTCTTCACATTTTAACGCCTTTTACATGCTGATAATTTGTAATTGTCAACTCATGGCCTACTATAATTTTGGAAAAAAATATCGATTTTGACAGCCATTTTAAAATAAAATGACAAGAGTGACACATGATTAAAGAGATAATTTCGTGGCGGATCGGGTAGGCTAAAATATATAAACGGTGCAATTTCATATTTTAAATTTAGGGTTATTTCCGGTTAAACCGGAAGTGAAAAAATGGGTTTTATTTAGTCAGTAAAAGCGCGTTCTTATGATGAGTGCATTACTTAAATTTTAAAAAATTAATTTTAATAATTAAAAATTTTATGAACTGTTATATGTCCGCTGTGTCAAACGGTATATGGAAAAAATTTGCATATAATGGGAAATAGAAGGAATCTCGGTAATTTTTTTCAAAAAATAATATCTTTATTAATATATAAGGATAAATACTTATCGCTTAGATTACGTAAATTATTTAAAAAGAGCCATGTTTTGCTAATTAAATTAATTTTATACCTTTTTTGTGCTACTTAATATTTGGCTGTTCTTAAGTTACGGCGTTACGAATTATTAACAACTTATTTTAAAAAACTGCAGTCCTGGGATAAGTTAATTTCTTAGATAGATTTTTAAGTGAAAATTAAAAAAGTGCATAGTAGTTTTTTTCAATTGCACTATTTAGGATTCAAAGCTACTCAAATGGTCAAAATTGCCAGTTTCTAGAAGTTATTTTTTAGCAAGACATAGGGGTTAAAACTTGCTATGGTCTATTATTACTATTGATTTTAGTGGCATAAATGTAGAAAGTGAAAGTAGGATGGCTCCAGAGGCCCGATTCTGTAAGGAAATTTTTTGACATTTTTTTTTTCTGTCTCTTTCGAAACAGTGACAAACTTATGAGTTACCTCTCAGGGCAACAAGGACATGCGATCCTTATTTTGACTTTCTCTTTCCTTATATGTTACAGAATCCTAGTCCAGTTGCCTAAATGTGTTATGACCGTTTGCACCAACAATTTTAAGAAACTCTTGGCCGAAGGTAACCCTTAAAATAGCCAAACAAGCATTGTGATTGGATACATTGGAGATTTAGGAAATACTTAACGCTAAGGGTTCCTTAAATTGTCGGTGCAAAAGACCCTTAAATATTTAGTTCTATGCAAAACAATTATTTCACTTCTTTATTTATCTTAACCCAGATCGGGTTATATTAAAATTTATTTTTAAAATAGAATAAAAACGTTTAATCATATAATAATATATCGGTAATTAAATAAAAAAAAAATCCCCGAATCCGCATCAAAAGGGATTTTTATTACTTCTGAAAATTTAAATATATTTTTTATTCATTAACTCCATAAAGCTACGTTTCTAGACTGCTTTCCTTAACATATTTAGGTGCTACTTAAAAACTAAAATTCCTTTTTTAATACAAGTTAAATTAGTAAAAAATGTTCAATAAAACACATTAAACCAATGTCATTTTCTGCGTAGAAACAACAGGATCAGCGAAGTCTGGAATACGTTCCCAGACGTTAGTGGGGAGATACTTTAAACGTAGTAGTTATGATACTAGCGAGTTGTCGAAAAAGTGTGGTTAAATGCCATATCTGCATGTATCGCACTTCTGTGGGCTGTTATGCTGGTAAAAAAGGCACTATCCCTATTAATACGACCTCTTAAGCAATATTTAATTACCAATTTCGTAAAATTAGACAAGAGAAAATACTTACTATAAAAATGCGTTAATATTTTGCCTGACTAGCTTATCGAATACTAAAAAACATATTTTTTTATTACCTGTTATTAAAGTGATTTTTATAAACAATTTTAAAAACGTGTCTATATTTTTTTTTCTTTTTGTGTTTAACGTCTTTCACAATATTTTAACTTGACTTTAAGCCAATTTATATAAATTCTAAATAAAATCCATTATAATATTTCTTCTCATTGTCAGTTGATTTAAGATTTTCTGATCTGCAGTATTAAAAAACATACTTATTTTTACCACATAAAGAATCTATGTAACATGGTTATGTAAACACATGCACATATATTACAAACTTAAAAATTTGTTTTGTCAAGAGATTAAGACATTTTTCAAGGCAGGTAGGATTTTAATTTAGTGTCTGGACTGTAACGTGTCATTGCCTTTCTTGGCTTCCTTGATCGTAATCAAAATGCATTACCATGAGTTTTTTCTTGATTTAGTAGGTGTATGCGGGCGCATAATGCGTTGCCATTTTAAGGGATTCTGATTTAACCTACGAAAATACTCCTACAGTGAAAACAATACTATTTACCTACGCTTATTTTAGGATTACTCACGGTGTATTTGCATTCGGTTATAGTTTCTTACATTTATATATTAGACAACATTTATGTTTTATTTTTGTTGATATTATTTAAGGGGTTATAACAGTGGAGAATCTAAAAATGAGGTATTCTTTAAGATTTTTTTTTCTGAAAAAACGACTTTACTGATTAATTTAAAACATTAAATATTTATTAAGTGGGTTATTGTGAGTGTACAAAAAATGTAAAGTTGCAAATAATGACAAGCAGACGCCTGAAATCAAAAATACAAAAAAAAATATTAAATCATATTCAAAACTATTGCCGTATCGTAAGAAACTTGAAATTTTTAATTA